>QLPN01010584.1:14032-36017 GCA_003314395.1 Albatrellus ellisii
CCCCCCTGTCATTTGCTGTATCACTTCTTTTCAGTTGTCTGGGTTTCCCACACCCTCTTCTTCTGACACATCTACTCCCTGCCCTGGTTGCTTGCAGGGGAAGTTTCCCAGATTGCCCTTTCAACTGTCACACTTGCATGCCACTGAAGGACTCAGCTTGGTCCATTCAGACCTTATCAGGCCTGTCAGCACTGCATCTGTGGCATCTCACCACCTGTACTTCACCACTTTTCTTGAGCACTACCTTGCTCATGTCCACACCCTTTTCAGCCAGTGGCCTAAGACTCTCCATACAGACTGAGGGGGGGAGTACATATCTGGCTCTGTATCAGTTCTTTTGCACAATCAAGGTATAGCTCACCAGCTTAATGTTCCCTATGCTCCACAACAGAATGGGCATGCTGAGCATTAGAACCACTCCATCTTAGATTGTGCTCTCAGTCTTCTCCACTGCACAGGTCTATCATCAGGGTTCTGGGAATATGCAGTCTGGGTTGCAGTACATACATATAATCTCTTGCTGATCCAGTGCCTGCAATGGAAAACCCCCCAATCCCTGTGGTTTCCTGCAGACACTCCTCCCAACATCTCACACTTGTGCATTTTTTGCTGCTGTGCATGGTTAAAGATCCCTGATCATCAATGAGGTAAACTCAATCTGAAGTTGTATCCACTCACCTTTATTGGGTACAAGACTGGGACCAAGGGCTGGCTTTTCTGGAACAAGGCCACCTCACACTGCATCACTAGTTGTGATGCCATCTTCCAGGAAGACATTTTCTGTCCCTGGAAGCCATGGCCATGGCCACTGTCCTTGATGTTTTTCCTCCAGCTCCCTCTCCTGGACCTGCATCTGGCTCTGATGACAGTGATGCTGACTTGGATGGAAGTGATGATGACAGTCCTGCTGGTGATGATGCCCCCACTGGTGCTGCTGCCCCTGGTCTGCCTGATGTTCCTCTAGTCAGTCACCAGGCTCCATTACTCCATGACTCACCTCCAGCAGGGACTACCCATACTCCCATGCAAGGTCCTGTGTCCATACACATGGAGGAGCTTGCAGACACTTCACCTGTCACTCCTCCATGTGGTCCTTCTCCCACCTCTCCTCCACTGTGTGTGCATGCATGGTGGTCTGAGCATCACATTCATAGCCTGGACCCTCCACTCTCACCACCCTGGCATGGTGCCTCTGTGTCTTCACCCAGTCACACATGGCCCCAGGTGTGTCTTGTTGATGAAGACTACCCCATTCTTCATTGCTCACAGTGTACCATGTACCATCCTGCTCATTTCTGTGACAGTGTGTACAGTCCATGTGAGTTCATTGACATCCTTGGTGAAGGAGGGGTCTCAGAGGATGACAATGATGACATTTTCACCATGCCTTGCAGGACACCTTCAATCTCCACTATTCTCTCTCACACTATATCACATGACCCACTCACCCTGAAACAAGCATTGTCTGGCCCAGACTCTGACTCCTGGCATACAGCTTGCAAAGAGGAGCTCTCATCACTATCTGACCTCTGGACTTGGCAGCTCATTGACCCTCCACCAGGACACAACATTGTGGGGAATAAATGGGTGTTTAAACACAAGGCAGATGGTTGCTACAAAGCATGCCTGGTTGCCAAAGGATATACACAGGTCCATGGTGTTGATTATAATGAAACATTCTCCCAAGTCACACATTTTGAGTCCTTACACACTCTCCTGGCCATAGCTGCCCTTGAAGACTGGGAGGTCCATTCTATGGACATCAAGTCAGTGTTCCTCAATGGTGACTTGGATGAGAAATATACATGGAGCAACCTCATTGGTTCATAGTACCAGGTACCAAAGGGAAGGTTTGTCACCTGTCCAAGGCCATCTATGGCCTGAAGCAAGCCTCTCACCAATGGCACCACAAGATGCATGCATTGCTCCTCAACCTATCCTTCACCTGCACATACTCTGACTCTGGCATCTATGTTTCCACTTCCTCCAAACCACTAATCATTGTCCTCTATGTTGATGATATCAAAATCTTGGAGGATCTCTAGAGGAAGTCAAAGGTTGCAAAGTGCTGTTAAAATCACTCTTCCAGATGACTGACTTAGGAGAAATCAAGTCCTACCTTGGTCTCCATGTCACATGAGATTGTGCACAATGCATCCTGGAAATTGATCAAGAAGCATACATCCTAGACCTTCTAGATCACTTCTACCTGGATGATTGCAATCCAACAACCATTCCCTTGCCACCAGGCTCCTTGCCAGTCAAAGCAACCAATGGCTACACTGCTGCCCACTCCCTTCATGTTGAGCAACTCATTGGGTCTCTACTCTATGCTGCCATTGTATCATGCCCTGACATCACCTTCATGGTCATGAAGCTCTCACAATTCCTGTCCAACCCCCTTCCATCTCATCTTGCCTTGGGCTGTCACATCCTTCACTACTTGAAGGGGACTCTGCATCATCACCTACAATATGGCATTCACCAAAACACAGGTATGGTTGGATACTCAGACTCCAATTGGGCAGCAGATCACAATGACAGAAAATCAGCCAGTGCATACACTTTCTTGCTTGGTGGAGGAGCTGTAGCCTGGTCCTCAAGGAAACAACACACTGTCTCCCTCTCTTCAACAGAGGCTGAGTAAATGTCCCTCTCTCAAGCTGCTGCACAAGGCATGTGGTTATGATCCTTATTGTGTGAAATAGGCTTTGGTTTTCCTTCCTCCCTTTACTATATGGTGACAATAAGGGATCAGTTGACATTGCCACTAACCCTGTTGTTACTTGTGGCACCAAACACATCGACATCCATCACCATTACATCTGGGACTGTCTTGCTTCTGGTTCTATATCTGTTCACCACTTACCCTCTTCACTTGTCACTGCTGACATTTTGATGAAATCTCTTTCCCTTCCTCTCTTTTCTGTACATCAGTCTGGTCTTGGTCTAGTAGAGTGTGTTCCCAGTAAGGGGGGGTGTTGACACATCTCTAGTCTTACTAATCTCCTCCTTCCTCTTTTGTCTCCCTACTGTACACACACATACATGCTCACACATATACATACACACATACTCCTGTTTGTAGTCTCTTGGTCCATGCACTAGAGCACTTACTATAAGTAGACTGTCATACCTTTGTATACAATAAGAACTATTCTAGTTCCTCTCGTGCATATGGCCTGTGTTTCACACTGCCTGCTTCTTTTATGACATGGTCTTCTCTGCTTGCTGTCTTGCCCAGATTTCAACAGTGTTTGCTTCCCTTGCTGTGCTGCCCAGTTTCAACACTCCTCTCCCTCCATGTATATCACTATCAAGAAAGTGCACATACCCCATAGGTTGTGTCTATTATTGTGTTGCATTCTCTATTGTGTTGTGTCTGCATTGCATTTTGTTTGGCATTCTTTGCATTGCAATATTACTGTGTTGCATTGCATCCACTACTGCATATTCATTATCATGTTGTGTCTGTGTTATATCTCCCTTTTGTTACCCTGTCACATCATGTCATTGCAGTTATTGCACCAAACTACTAACTTCTATGGCCTGGTGTCTAGAGAATCTTATGACTCATACCCCTCAGCAATCATTGTGGTTGTGGTCTCTGCCATCACAATACCACTGCACATATCATCTGTTGGCACAGGTTGAATAGGTGCAGCAGTGAAGGTGGCAGAATGTGATCAGAAGGGGAGGATGAACTAGATGCATGGTGGGAGGTGATGGTAGATGATGAGGGCTATGGTCCAGCCCACAATAAGGGCTGAGAAGCAGATGGTGAACATAATAAGTGTGAGCTACATACTAGGAGTGCAAAGGAGGGTTTTGAAGTGGAGGTTTTTGTAAAGTCAGGCTCAGACAGAGCACACAGAAAGAAGGAGATGTTTGCTTATCATTCTAAGACACTATTGAACTACCAATATACTAACAAGGATTATGCACAGACCATGCTGACTAAAATGTGTGGGCCATGGGTGTTACGAGGCACTTGCTTTGGCACCTCATAACAGTTTCTTTTTCTTTTCTTTTTTTTACTTACTAGTAAAGCGTAGTATTATTACTACAAGTGTGAGCTTAGCTCCACTTTACTTAGTAAGGACTCTCTTTTCTTTTATCTTTTATAGTACTTAAGTATTTACATACTTAAGTGTGAGCATAGCTCCAAGTACTATACTAGACTTATCTCTTTCCTTTTATCTTTCTTTATTTATTATAACATTTACTTGCTAAGGACTATCACTATACAATTAGCAAGGACTCTCTTTTCTCGCCTTTATTTACCTTTGTTTATACCTTGTTCATTTCGCGCTTGTGGCTGAGCCACTTACATCACATGGACGCGTACTTACTGCACATTACTGCGCATTATCATTTACTTACTGCGCATTACTGCACAACTTTACTATACTTAGATCTCCAGTTTTGTATAAATAGTTGACAGACTGGCGGTCTTAAACCCCAGTCTTGTCAACTTCACAAATCTAGGGATTTTCCTTACACTGCGCTTGATCTAAGCTCGTTAACAATCTTGCTTCATTCTCTAAGAACTACGTCTAAGAACTCTAAGTCACTAAACATCACTAAGACATCTTACACTTGTCACTCTGGATCCTCGCATCATTATTAGTGGAATTATCTTCATCACTATTTCGTTGATCCCCTTCTTCATCGTCATCAGGAACCTCTATTATGTTCATCAAGCTCATATCCAGACCTTGGTTACCAGGAGTAACATTATAGACCTTCCCTAAGACCGTCCAATAGGCCACTCTTAGCAATGGGTGTCTAGAGGGAGAGATAAGTGATAAGAAGATCAGATAAGATTTGAGAAGATTGGATCAGATCCAATATCATCACCTTTTGGTCTGCTGCCAGAACTGTGGTGCCCTGATTCCTTGAGAAGCTGAGGCACCTCACTAGCAAGGGACCATGAGGCCCAGCCCAGTGCAGGATACCTGCAAGACCAGACCCCAATGGGCTTCCTGTTGTGTTTTTGGTGCATTGGATACCAGACACCATGGTCCAGCTCTGGAGGGCCTTAAATATGGCCACAAAATCTCATTCATTTGTGATGACCATCTGCCAGTGAAGCCCTCTCTTGCACTGCACTCTGCCCTGTGCCAGGTGACAGAAGTAAAGTTTTTGTCCCTTAGCTGGCCCACTCGTCGACTGTGGAGGTGGCAGGTTAGTCCAGGTGTGAGAATGGTTGTTGAGATCAACAGATTAAATGGTTGGGGTGAGTAGGGACATAGCATCTCTCATAAGCTGTCTGTACAACCCAAGGCCCTTATTTATACACCCACTACCATACTGGGCATGTTGGAGTGCAATTGTAATGGTTGTTGTTGTACATATCATGGATGATATTACATTATCACGATGTAAGAGATACATTTGTCAAAGGCACAATAGTGTTTGAGGGCATTGAGTCTTGTGATTACCACATTTGTGGGGGTGGCAGTATCGTCGCTGTGTGCTGTGGACATTATACGTGTATAGGTCTGAAGGAGACAAGTTTTGCAGGGATGTAACATGAGCATGAGACAAGTTCAATGATGGTCATCGACCACGCGGGGATGCCATTATGGATTCTGTGGCGAAGCGGCAGGGAAGATTTCGCTGGGGATGAGAAAGCAGGTGTGGTCAATAATTGGGAGTCGAGTCATTGTTGATGGTTCGTGTGGGAACAACAATCTGTGCACTCTGAGGACAAAGAGCACCGCTAACATATCATGTACAGGTGCCAATGGATGTCCTGACGGATCAGGTAATAGAAAAAAATTATTATCCCTCTTACAGCAAGACGCAAAACAATAGGCCACATCACAAATTCTCTTGTTTGCCCCAAGTATTTTGCGCAGCTTTGCACTACGAACCTCATTTTCTCGCTACACTACTAGTCTAGTACTGAGTCAAGATTTGGATAGTGGTGTCAACGGAATTACCGCATTGCGCCTTTGTTTGTTCGAACAAAAGTCTTGGACAAATAAGCGAATTGGTGACGCGGCCTATCGTTTTGCGTTTTCATACTTCGAGGTGGCCAATGATTGATATTGTTCCAATTCATGTATCACGGTGATGATCATAGGCACTAGTACTGTGGGACAAGAGTCGAACAGGGTGCGCATTCTGAATTGACTTTGGAACATTAACACATGACATGTGATGGTGATTCATATTGTATTATAAGGCTAGCCACGCTCGCGCGGCAAAACCCGCTACCGCATCGGTCGCGATGATCGGTCCTGTAGCGTGTTGTGGATAGTTGTATATTACGGTAACGTAACAAGGTTGCCTACGGCTGTTGCCACAGGCGGCTGTATTGTAGCCATACCGGGCTGTCTTACGCAACGACAACAGTGTTGTTATTGTTCAAGTCCCTGCTTTTTTCCAAGTTGCTTTCGTGATTCCACGTCGTTCTGGCTTAGGTAGTGTCTACTGTGATTTTTTTTGTGACTCCAATGCGCAAAAATTGTCGTGAGGTCGTGGTCAACCAGCAGGCGTCTAACTAAGGTGGACCTGCCATCATTTCGGAGTAATATTGTACGGCAGATACTACGGTATAATACAGTACGCACCCCGATCTGCGCATCAATTTTCGATCTTCTATCAAATTAGCAGGGGCTGGCGTCAGCCCGAGATGTCTGTGGCACCAACGCAGCATCTTCATTTGTGCGCAACACTCACTACTAGTAGTGCCACTAGCAGAATTGCACCGCGTGTGGAGCGTCTATAAGCAAGCTGAGCCTGTCTAGACTGCTCGACTGTTGAAGACGCTCGCGGACGTTCCCGCAAATGAGCGTCATATCGTTGCCCCCCGCTGCGGAGGAGTTATGCGTTCCCCCAATCCCTCATCGAAATCCCATGCCCACCCCACGCCGCGTTTGCAAACTGCGTATCCACCGACGAAGGCTACAAGTCGATCAGGTCCGGGCTAAAATGCCACGCATTACTAGCTCGCCACCGTGGCCGAATTCAGGTCAGACAACGTGCGAACAGGAGATCCACCCCGCGCCAGACGCAGACTTTATCGACCGCCTCAGCACAAGGACGTACGCGCGTGCAGCTCGCTACAGAATAAGGCCAATTCCATTGGCAGAGGAAATTGTGACAGCACCGCATGAAAACAACAAGACGAGGTCCAATATAGTGTATTGATATTAGCAGGAGAGGCGTAGAATTAATGCATCATGCATCCATGTTGGCAGTGGAGATGAGACTTCTAAAGGCCTTTCTTGGCAAGGGATTTTCGGTTTTTTGAATGTATAGCTAGTGCAATAGCAATTTTATTGAATAGGGCGGCAGATGCGCTCGATACTTTGAAATCAAATCATATTATGAAGCTTCGAAGCTGCCTCGCCAGTGCCACAGCGGGTGGCGGAAATAGTATGGCGCTACGGTTAAAGTCAAGTCGGTCTTGACCTTTCACGACTAGTCAATGATTGGAATTGAATAGCAAGTGTAGTCGACATCGGGACCGGGTGAATGCGATGTATTGGCGTAAATTGAGCGCAGCATAGCGATGACCGGACGGACGGGGACTTCTTTTTCCTACTGACACACTGACGGGACCAGCCTTGGCCCGTTTTCGCCTTAGCGTCATATCTTGGTTGCTGCCCATCGATGGATTCTTTCTGCCATCCGTGAGGTCTACAGCTGCCATGGATGGAGTCCGGAGGCTGATGCGTACCTGATACTTATTGCTACTCAGGCGCCGGCCATATCCCACAACCGCGAGCTTATCTACCAACAATGCGTCCGCCTCTAATGAAATCTAATCGTTTTAAGGATGCATGCCATCGGGTCTTCATACACACCGTGTCTCCATCACTACCTTCTCAGACGCTGCTATCTGGACCTAGTCGACAAGCTATATAAGACTTGTCACGGCCTCTTCTGGCCGTACCCCTTCCACCGTACACACTCCTCATACACTGTCTGCTATGGATGCTGGATCATTGTGAGTTCTCAGCACTATGGGCCGGCCATGGCAGACTTTGACATCCACGCAGATTTGGGGCGATGGTTGTGGGCATCTTCCTGAACCTAATCCTCTACGGGTTCATGTTCGTGCAGTGTTTCATCTACATGAAGACGTATAGTCGGTGAGTGCAGCGTTGCTGTGGAGGCCTCCCGCACTCACTCATGGATCGTTGCAGAGATGCCCGTTGGATAAAATTATTTGTGGGCTTCTCCAGCGTTAGTTACATGCCCACGCTTACGTCGTTACCAGGTTTTGTACCTTTTTATCGCAGACACATTCAACACGGCGTTCACTGCTGGGACCCTCTACGACTACCTTGTGAAGCACTATAGTACGTTCGCGCGCTGCACATCCGGAGTCGTACCCTCACAGGCCCGCACGCAGGCGACCTGGAATACTCCTCAAAGGTGACATGGCGTAAGTTTACTCTCCTCACATCATGGTACGTCCTCTGACGACGCGTAGTATTCTGTACAGGTAATCGCCCTCGCGCTTTGCGCGTCGCACATCGCTGATAGTATTTGATCCTCGGACAGACCCGGCTATGACGGTGCGCTGGCCTCACTGATGCAGCTTGTAAATGCTAATACGATCCCTAATCGTGTTCAGGGTATCATCTCGTGCTCTGTACAGCTCTTCTTCGCCTACCGCGTCAAGCTCCTCACTCGTTCAAGAACCGTGGCCATCGTCATCGCCGCTCTCGCCTTCGGTTCCCTATGTGCGTTCCCTCCTCCCTCTTCATTGTCCGCTGACACGCCAAACAGGCGGGGCGCTCGGCACCGCGATCGCTGAGAACTGGTGGCCCCGCTTTAATCAGTTCCACAACTTCAAGGTCGCCGTCATCATCTGGCTAATCTGCGCGGTCTTAGCGGACGTGCTCATCACGGGTGTGTTCGTATGGTACCTCGTGCGTGCGCCTCTCTCCCACCGCTCCCGCGACTGATGTGGCCGATCCCCGGACACAGCGCAAGAAGCGCACGGGCTTCATCGCTACGGACGACATCGTTGATCGCATCGTCCGCAGTGAGCATGCTGTTGCCATCGCATCCGGGTTACTAAATCACCGATACCGCCGCAGTGACAATCCAAACCGGCCTTGTCACATCAATCGTCGCGGTTATCGACGTCATCCTTTTCCTCTCCAGCGTGCGTTTCTCCTCCTCATTACTCCCAACCCCCCTGACACCACCTGCCCTCTTGCAGACCAGCAACACGTAGGCGCCACCCCACCCTCTCCCTGATGACGATGCTGACCAGCTTTATCGTATGCGTGTCCGTGTGTGTGGGTGCGCGCACAGGCACTTGCTGTTCAACTTCCCGCTTGCGAAGCTGTACACGAACAGCTTGATGTCGAATCTCAACTCGCGCGGGGGATGGGAGTTGACGGCCTCGAGGCAGAACTCGTCTGGCGAGGCCGTGACCAGGCCTGCCGTGCACATGCAGCGCGGCCAGTCAGTACGTCATACCCCCTCGTTTTCTTGCGGGCATTCTCGCTCTTCTGACGGATGATGTGACAAAACCGTTTCCCGACATGGCGCAACATGCACGCTCCCTTCTCTGCACACCCTTCCCTCCTCGTACACCCGTCCCAATGCAATTCGACACGCGTCTTCCGATGTGCGACTGTTCTCCACACAACCTACCTCCAGGGCACAAATGTCGTGATAATCAGCAAGGACGTGACCTCGATGCCCGACGCGCCGTCGTACCCCACGTCCAACGACCATTCGCACGAGATGGACCTCATAAAGACGAGCGGACTGAGCATCACACCCCTGCCCATCGGAGCATGCGATTGCGACCGGAGCTTCTGATCGGCTGCTGCGGTCTCGCCTCCTACCTATTTTCTCGGTCTTTGCTAGTCGCTTCCTCACGCACGTATACGTGGATGCTCCCTCGCTCTACCCTATCCAATTGCACTCTCTACCTGTACTATCATTGGGCCAGTATTGGTTAGGACCCCAGTATTCGTTAACCTGGCAAAAGTATTCTCAGAGACCACAAAAGTCATCTATTTTGTTACCAATATTTGACATAAATGCACTTCAGTCTTTACGGTGACTTCCAGCCTTTTAGAAGCATTTGTCACAGCATCATGTGCCATTCAAAGTCTCCAAAAAAAATACACCTTCTTGGAATAATGAGACAGGTTGGATCCAGAGTATCCTATTTCTATTCTTTCATGTGATCTCTTGATTCACACTTCAAAGATGCACACTGACCAAAACACAATCTTTCCTATGGAAATTGGGGCTGTCGACATGCATGCTCAACTTGACTCGCAATGGAGAGTGGGGAAGCTCTGCGAGTGGCGCATCAAGTGACAGAGCGCGACACGTAACCCCCTTCAGAACAAAAAATCACCAATTATTGGCTCCATTTTTTTGGTGGAGCGTGACGGGGAGGGGCAACTAGGAAGAGTTGGCGTCCCCGTTCCAAACTAGCAAACAGGGGAATTCTGCCCAAAATTAAACAACTACCCACCCTGAGGAAATGCATTGATGCACGCCTGCATGCGCAGCAGGCAGTGGTGGGACTTGAGCAGTCGATAGTAAGCTATCGTTGTATCCTGGAGGGCGCTGCACCCCTATATTCACTAAAAACCTGGAGGACAACTTGTATCAGTCGTCCGGCAGGCTCATTTTGTCCTGGATGGTGGCCTGTCACGTGCGCAGGACGAGGCGGCTTTGAACGGCCTTACTGCTATAGCACAAGCAGTCCGTGAGGAGACACTCAACGTGCAGCCGCGAGTTGATGGAACAAAGCCAGCGGATGCGCCACTCACAGCGTAAATTCGAAGTAAGATGGAGTGGTTCGGACATGAGGATAGTATATGGACGGTTCGCACCGGTCAGGCGGGCGTCCTTGGGGGTGCGAAAGTCAACTACACCGCAACCCAGGACAGACCTGAGGCCTGGGGTGAGCCACTTCAGGTCCTTGCGACGCCACAGGACTCGGTGAGAGACCAGATTGTGGCTTGGCCTCAGACTTGGCATTCTAAGATGATGTGGCGGAGTGTTTCTGTGTGTTAGGAATTGAAGGCACGCACTTTTCTTTTCTTTCATTCTTCTGTATTCTTCGATATTCCGCTCCACACATGCGCAGCAGTGAAGTGATCAAGGGGCTGTAACCCCCCTCATTATGCTTATCTTTGTTTCATGACCATCAAACCACAGCAGATACGAATACCATAAAACAGACTCACTATGTGTTGTACATAGGCATCTTGACCTCCTTTTGTATATCTTGTCATTTGTTCCCTTGTCGCAATCATAGCATTGCTCTCGCGTTCGTCTCAGAGGTCCCTGTAAACCCTGATCATAGGTGTTTGGCTACTTGTGTATGCTAAACCCTAACATTAGGTCCAGATCTCCCACTCTGACTTGAACCAACCCTGGCTCCCTCCCCACCCACCTCATTACCCCAAGGGTTTTGATTTCACAAACGACAAGACACCTTTGTCTATGGAAATCAACCAGTTGAATACCTAGGCAACAATATCTGGAGAATTACAGATACACAACAACACATTGACACCTCGGGCTTTTACAGCCAAGACATCTCTGCTCCATCGGTATGATCGTATATTTTTGACCCAATAACCAACACCCGCTGATGAGCATCACATGCATGTAACGCTGGAAAATGACCATCAGTGACATCAGGCAAACACAGTGACATTAACGCGCTGCATGTGAAAATCATCCACAGTCGCTATAATCACACATTCACGCAGACATTGGAAAACAATACCAGGTCAGCCGACAAGGGATAGGACAAATAGGCCGAGGCATGGTCTAGACCCACCAAAGTAACCATGGAGGTACAAGTCGCGAAGTCAGCATTTGGTGCGATTGGTGCTATTCCTCTTTTGCTCATCCGCTACAGTATGATACTTTATTCGCTCGCATACAGGCTCCACTTCATTTCAAATATCCCTATGATCGACCCTACACTGTAAATTTTCTGTTGTGTTTTGTTGTGCTCCAGTCTTGGAGCTAGGCTTGTATTTAGATAGCGCATTGTCTGTCAAAATGACCAGATTTCCCCCACCCTCAATTTGACTTCTTCTCCCGTCTGAGTCAATAATCAAAAAGTGAGTATCAACCTTCCCTCCACATGTCTTATTATCGAGAAAAAGTGCACGTTCCCCATAAGTTGTGTTTATCATTGTGTTGCATAGCGTTCTCCATTGTGTTCTCCATTGCGTTCTCCATTGTGTTGCGCTGCATTGTGTTCTCCACTGTGTCGTGTTTTGTTTCCACTACATTGGATTCTCTATCGTGCTCTCTATTGCGTCATTTTGCATCCGTCGTATTGCATCATATCATCAGTTTATTACCCAAGTTGCATTCCTCTAGTGGCTCTAGTCGAATCGCACTATCGCCCTTATCGCCCTTAACTACTAATCCTCTCTACTTTGGTGTCTAGGGAACTTTATGGCTCGCACCCTCCAGCAATTGCTGTGGTTGTGGTTACTTTCCCCTTTTAGCCCAGCACAGCTCATATCACCGCACAGATGTCCCACTGCTAGAAGGTATTTCGACTACCCCTAGTATGGCCACCGCATCCCTTGAACCTATCCCCTTTTCCACCCCTCTGGAGCTTTTCCCACGACCAGAACCTATCTACAAAGACATCGTCATGACTTCTACCACTACCAAAATGCAGTTTCTGAAAATCAACAAACCCTCTGAATTTGACAGAAATAAAAAGAACTTTCAAAGTTTCTTTTTGTCCTGTACGAAATATCTTATCGCTTACACAGACCTGCATGCCTCTGACACACAGAAGATCCTATTTGTCTTGTCCTTTATGATGAAAGGCACAGCCCAAGCATACAATGACTGGTATACTATGGAAAATCTGATGGGAACCACTTACCCGTCGTATGCTGACTTTGTCAAAAGTCTAAAAGCCAAATTTGAAGATCCTCATAAAGTACGACAAGCATACTTAGCACTCCGTCAACTCAAACAAGGAACCCAAACCATAGAAGAATACAATTCTGCATTCTTAGCTTTAGTTCATGAAGCCGCTATCCCAGATGACTGAACCAAACTCGATTACTATGAACAAGGTCTCAACTCTGGTCTCACCGACAGAATTTACAACTCAGAAGTACCTAAAACGTTTGCCGAATGGATGGAGAGAGCGATGATTATGGATACTCAATGGCATGCACGAAAGGAACAGAAGAAAACTCATATGCCCTTTTCCTCTTTTAGCACCAGTCACCCCCGACTAGACCCCAATGCTATGGATGTTGATTGATGTCAACAAATACTGGGATTGCGTCCCATGCTGAAGAAATTGACAGATGCAGAGAGAGAGAAGTTGAGAAGAGAAGGGAAGTGTTTCACCTGTCGACAAGCTGGCCATATGGCCAATCAATGTCCAACGAAGGTGAACAACCCACGCATTCGAGTTACAGAAGAAGTATCTTCATCTACTCTCCCATCCCCAACCCCCTATCCAAATACTCCTTATGTCCCCCCTCCAATTGCTAACCAAGCGCGTGCTTGTGTTTCAAATGTTATTGACGAAGAAGAAGAAGAACAGGCAATACCTCCTACCTATGATGAAGCCGCTGTCAGGAGGGTTTACGAAACCATATGCATGTTACTGCAAGAAGGCAGGGTGGCATTATCCGTCATGTCAGAGGATTTTTGAAGGGTTTGAAGAATTCTACATGTCTTCAAACCACTATACTGTATCCTGATGATCTACTATGCTCTGTAATATCAATTCACGCACTATATCTCGAAGCACAGATCAGTAATCATCTAGGAAGTCATAGACTCAAAAAACAAAAAGCCCTAGTTGACAGCGGAGCCACCAACAATTTCATACATCATTGACTTGTCACCAAACTCAAAATCCCTACATATCCCCTACCATGTCCTCGAATAGTCTGCAATGCAGATAACTCCAAAAACAAACTAGGACGCGTTACACATGAAGCTATCCTCAAAATGAAAATCCAAAATCATGAAGAAGTAAAATTCTTTATTATTGATCTTGGATTAGATAATATCATTTTAGGACATCCCTGGCTTCAAAAACATAACCCAGACATCAATTGGGTTACTTCAAAACTCTCGTTCATGTGATGTCAAAAAGCTATTTGTCAAGGTGGATCAAGAAGAGCATCTTCCATTTGGAAAATCAAATTCAACGCTGGCTTACCATTAGAAAGAGGAGATGAAGTTTTTATGGGGATACCAGATGAAGAATGGGTTAGATGCATGACTCGAGCTACAGAATTGGCGGCCACTACTACCCCCAAAGTAACGATAATACCAGATCGTTATAAAAAATTTCATAAGGTATTTTCAGAAGAAGCCTCTCATTCCCTTCCTCCTCTATGCAATTGGGATCATGCTATTGATCTTAAACCAGACGCTATTCCAGAAAACAACTGCAAAATTTACCCTTTGAATCCTACAGAACAGATTGCGCTCGATGAATTCATCAAAGATATGACAGCCAGGGGTTATATCCGAGATTTGAAATCTCCTTTTGTGTCACCATTTTTCTTTATCAAAAAAAAGGATGGTAAACTACGACTGGTACAAGACTATTGACAATTAAATAGTCTTACGGTTAAGAACCAATATCCTCTTCCATTGATTGCTGACATTGTTGACAAGCTGAAACATGCTAAATATTTTACCAAATTTGATGTCAGATGGGGATACAATAACATCTGAATCAAAAAAGGAGACAAATGGAAAGCCGCCTTCAAAACCAATAGAGGAATGTTCAAACCTCTGGTAATGTTTTTTGGTCTCATGAATTCCCCGGCGACTTTCCAAACTATGATGAATTCTGTATTCTGTGACCTTCTGGACACAGGAAAAGTTTTCATCTATATGGACAATATCCTAATCACCACAGCAACAATAGAAGAACACTGCCAGCTAACTGAACTTGTTCTACAAAGACTTGCAGATCATTCTCTCTACATCAAACCAGAGAAATGCAAGTTTGAAAAAGAACAAGTTGAGTATCTAGGACTTATCATTTCAGCAGGCCAAACCGCCATGGATCCAGTCAAATTACAAGGGATTCAAAACTGGCCTATTCCCTCAAAACTAAAAGAAGTATGCACCTTTTTAGGATTTGCAGGGTTTTATTGACGCTTTATCCACAATTTTTCACATCTCACTCGACCATTACATGATCTGACAAAAAAGGACATATCTTGGCATTGGGATCAACCACAACAAGATGCATTTGATCTCTTAAAAGCCAAATTTCTCTCCTCTCCTGTCCTTATCTCTCCTGATGTAACCAAACCATTCCAACTGGAATGCGATGCGTCAAAATGTGCCTGCAGAGCAGTTTTATCTCAAAAAGGAGAGGATGGCTTATGGCATCCCATTGCATTCATGTCCAAATCCTTTTCTGAAGCTGAATGTAACTATGATATTTATGACAGAGAACTATTGGCTATCATCAAGTCACTTGAAGAATGGCGACAATACCTTGAAGGCGCCCCTCATAGTATCACCATTCTCTCTGATCATAAAAATCTTGAAGTATTCAGAGATGCTCAAAAGTTATTGCGACGACAAGCTAGATGGGCCTTATATCTAACTCATTTCGATTTTCAGATCAAACACATCGCTGGCTCAAAAGCCAGTCATCCTGATGCCTGATCGTGAAGACCAGATCATGATGATTGTAGTCATGATAATGAAGATCAAATCATCCTAGAGTCATCTTTGTTTATCTGCCCTATTTCCACTACGATCATTAACAACACATTTTTCCCACACATTCAAACTTGTATGGACTGGGACAAAGAAGTTCTAGACATATCATGTCTTCTTCAAGCTAATGCTTCTAGTCCAGCAAAAACTCAACTTCTGCAACATTGGACGATTGAACAGGGGGTAATTTATTACTCTGGGCATCTTTATGTCCCAAAAGATGACATACTCAGACATGACATCGTCCAAAGTTTACATGTTACCCCTACAGCTGGACATCCCAGACGACTCAAAACACTGGACCTAGTACAACGCACCTTCTGGTGGCCAAAGATGAGAAAGTATATCTTTGATTTTGTTGACAGATGTCCCATTTGTCAAGGATATAAAAACCTACCAAACAAAACTCCTATTCCCCTTTTCCCCATCAAACCAGAACCAACAGCCAAACCTTTTTCCACAGTTTCTATGGATTTCATCATGCAACTCCCCTTATCACACGGCTATGATGCCATAGCCGTATTCATGGATCATGATGTAACCAAAATGACTGTAATTGCCCCATGTCACTCTTCCATATCTGCCGCTCAAACCACTGATCTTTACAAAGATTACATTTGGAAAAGATTTGGACTCCCTCATCATATTATTTCAGATCGAGGACCCCAATTCACTGCCAAATTCACCAAAGAACTCTGTCAAAAATTATCCATCACACAAGCAATATCCACCACCTATCACCCTCAAACTGATGGACAGACAGAACGAATGAATCAAGAGTTAGAACAATATCTATGTATGTTCTGCACGGTGAGACAAGACGATTGGTCTACCCTTCTCACAACTGCAGAATTTGCACATAATTCCCATATTCACTCCACATTAAAGTATTCCCCCTTCTTTCTTCTTATGGGATATCATCCACACACCCAACCTGCCATCCCTATTACATCAGCCCTTCCATCGATTTCTGAACGATTAGTTTTATTACAGACTATCCGAAAAGAACTAGTGGCAGCCCAATCCATAGCTCATCGAACTTGGAAATCTGTTGCTCATCTCCCATCATACCAAATCAATGACCATGTTTGGTTAGATGCGACCCACCTTTCTTCTGCCTTCCCCTCTATGAAACTCACCCTGAAAAGATACAGCCCCTTTCCCATCAGCGCCATTATCAATCCTGTAACGTATTGCTTATTGTTACCCATTCATTGGAAGATACACCCTGTCTTCCATGCTTCCCTTCTCCACCCATATACTGAAACAACAGTATATGGACTGCATCATACCCCACCCCCTCCAGACCTTGTAGAAGGAGAAGAACATGCCAAAGTCGAAAATATCCTCCAATCACGATGGCACTGAGGTCACCTTCAATATCTAGTGCATTGGAAGGGATATCCTTCAACCGAAGATGAATGGCTCTCACACCATGATATGAAACATGCCTTGGAGCTCATAACATCATTCCATTTACATCATCCATCTGCCCCTCAACTGCTCACAATCTGACTCCCACCCTCTCTTGTTCCCCTTAAAAAGACTTGAAAGGAGACCATAACAACCCCATCTCACTCATGACCTTTTTGATTGACATCCTCCTCATCCTCTACATCTTCATTGTCGCTTCTCTTTTTGCTTGGTATACGATACAAATATCTCATCTTGTTGAAACCACCACTTCCATCTGAATCATGTCCTCTCCACTTACCAATACTTCTACTCGCTCTGTTTCTCCTACTATCCCGAACTCTCATTTTCATCATTCTCCTACACCAGATCCCTTCACTGATTTACCTGTCCACATTGCACAAATGTTTCGTAACCAATCCCCCATTTATCCTGAATCAACGCAAAACTCTCCCATTCTTCGTCATTGTCATTCTCCTTTTTCCCCCCCCAGCTCCTTACACCATAGCGACTTATTTCCTTCACCCCTTGTCGTTACTCCTCCCCCTGCTCTACCTGCTCACAATCACCACATTCATCAAAACACTAACCTCACCAACCAATATCACCGCACCTTCCATGCCCTCAATGGACTCAACCTCTATGATGTTGAAGTCATACAAGTCATCACCACTCACTTAGCCCTGGGACATCCCATGACTCCTCGCTTTTGTGATGAGTGTTTCAATTGATGTCCATCTCCCCCTCCCATCCCCGTTGCTCCAGTTAACACACAAATATTCCACGACTTACCTGCCAACTACTTTTATAACACCCTAACCCTTTTCTGCACCTCTCCCGATCCCACTATACCAGTCCAAGACATAGATCTTGGAGAAAACCCTATCCACTATGCTGGGAGATACAAGTATCCCATGGCAGAACCTACACCAGCCAATCGTCTAAACCCCATCCATCACGCCTACATCACCAATGAGTTCGCCCATGTAATGATGACCTTTCCTACTAACATCCATCTCGATCGTGCAACCTGGCTTCTAAATGACGCTGGGGTGATGGCAGACATAGATCATTTTAGAGGATGGTATCATTGCATCGGAGTGCTGGAAGCATTCCAAACCCATCTCACGCATCTCCTATCGCAATGACGTTGGGGTCTAGGCAAGATATCTAATTGACTTCTTAATGCTGATGCCGAAGACAGACTCCATCCTCACATGGCTCATGGCTATATTGTGTGACTCCCTTCACCTCCTCCCTTACCCATACCTGCTCCATTACCACCAATAGGAGAAGTAGCCAATGGACTACAAGGAGGAGCTGCAAAGTCACGACGAAAGAAGAAGGGTCCCCTCATCTGCTGGAATTGCCATCAAGTGGGTCATTGACAAATGGACTGTTTAGCAGCCTCGTTCTCTCGCACGTCAACTTCTACACATCGGGCTTATCCACGTAACGAGAAGTATTTGTGTTGTCTGGAGTGCAACAAATGGAATGATGAACATCTAATTACATGCATCAGAGGACAAGAGGAGCAGCATTCTAACCTCACAGAGGAGGGGTATGGTGATGATGGGTATGCAGGGAATGATGCAGACACATATGACTGATAAAAGGGGTACACTTTTTGAGGTGAAAAGAGCATAGTGGAGGGGTATTGTTAGGAATTGAAGGCATGCACTTTTCTTTTCTTTCATTCTTCTGTATTCTTTGATATTCTGCTCCACACATGCGCAGCAGTGAAGTGATCAAGGGGCTATAACCCCCCTCATTATGCTTATCTTTGTTTCATGACCATCAAACTGCAGCAGATACGAATACCATAAAACAGACTCACTATGTGTCATACATAGGCATCTTGACCTCCTTTTATATATCTTGTCATTTGTTCCCTTGTTGCAATCATAGCATTGCTCTCGTGTTTGTCTCAGAGGTCCCTGTAAACCCTGATCATAGGTGTTTGGCTACTTGTGTATGCTAAACCCTAACACTGTGAGGCTGCACACGTGGCATGAGTCATGATGGGAATGTGCAGCCAGTATTCCTGGCACCAGATAGCTTGGTGGAGACACTTCCAAAGGACGATGTGGATGTTACACGAGATAGTTTTGTTGCAGACGGACAGCCAGAGACGGGTGTTGGAGTGAATGATGTGCATGATCGTACCATGAACTAGACAACAAGGACTTGATCCCATGTGTTGACAACCATGCCCTGTGGAATCCCATGGTGCAGGAGCACCTGGGCCATGGGGCTGAGACAAGTGCCACTTACCCAGAAGCTGTGGGCAACATTGAGGGGTATGGCAGATGGAAAGGTCAACTGGGCCCAGCTGGCAGTGGCAAGGGGGCCAACACTGCCTGGGTGTCCAGAGCTGTTCATTAGAGGGCAGAAGGTGGTGGTGTTAAATTATGGTGATATACTATCTATATATTTTCGGTCAGCATTTCCCTACTACACACACATACTCTCCACATCTTTCACTTCCCACACCACATATACTCTGGACGACACACGTCCCTCACATACATAGGCATCCTTATACTCTAGGATTGTGTCTCCTCTCCAACCTTATTGATCTCAACTATATATGGCACAACTCCCACTCCGTATCTCCTCAGTCATCGTCTTCAGACAACTGAGTAAGTACCTCCACCACACATGTCCCATACTTCTAATCACATACCTTGCAGCTCTCTTTCTCTCACTTGTGACAATGCTCTGTTGTTTACAACTACTTACTACCACTGCAGGTTATGCTGCCATATGTCTTAGCAATTTCCATCATATGTGTTGTCTGCCATAACCTGCACAAACAGGTTATGGGCCCTGCCCAGCGCAAGGCAGACAACTACACACACCTCACTTACCTCATCATGTTTCTATTCGCAATATCACTCCTTCCCACAGCCAATGCAGTCTCACTTCCAAAGACCAACATACCAACTCTTGATGGTCACACCAACTACAAGACATGGTCAACACTGGTCAAAAACACCCTACTCATCACAGGGATTTGGAAAGTAGTTGTGTCTGAAAAACTGACTCCTAAGTATCAAACGATAACAGAGATGACAACATCCGCAAGTGGAGAAACCAAGACTACCACACGTGTCGACAAAGAAGATGTCACAAACGAACTCGAAAGAGTGACATGGGACAAACAAGACAGTACCACAATGGCTTTCATAGGTCTTTATGTCAGTCCTCTCTGTCTCCACCTCATATCTGACGACAACACCGCCTCCTGAAACTGGTCCATACTCAAACACGAATATGGAACACCCAGAGCTATGGCCAAATTCTCAAAGATCCGAGAAATACAATCTTTCAAGTTCAGTAACAACTCTTCTTTCATCACGCAACTTGATGCCCTCAAACTTGCCAGAATACAACTCGCCGACTATGGTAAAAACATAGAAGACAATGATTTTGCTATAATCATGTTAACAGCCCTCCCTGACACATGGTCAACAGTCATAGCAGCCTTCGTAGCCAGCTGCGAAGATCTCGACTTCATCACATTGGATGAAGTATGGGCATGCATCATTGACGAAGCTGATCGCCTCAACAGTAACACAGGTTCAATTCTCTCAGTCGCACAACACGCACGTACCACTCCATCCTCATCCACCAATGCACCCTCTACTGGCCTCACTTCCAATGGATGCCCACGCACCAATTGTTACACATGTTCCAACTGTGGACCCGGAGGTCATACCGACGAGTACTGTTGGGTGCTACATCCAGAGAAGAAAAAGAGCAGGGGAAATAACACTAAGTCAAGCTTAGCTGCTACTGTTACTGTTGAACCTCCACCGCCTGTACCTCCAAACATCTCTGCTGCATTGAATAACATGGAGGCCTTGTCCCCAGCTCACTTCTATGTTGACATGTGCAATGAGTGGATGTTAGACAGCAGTGCCAGTGACCACATCAGCCCACATATCTCAGACTTCGTGCCGGGGTCAATACAAAATATACCGGGCTCCATACACCTTGGAGACAACTTGTCTATTCCATACCTGGGCATGGGACTGGTACAATGTACTACCAATGTCTGGGGGTGAACACAAGCCATTCACCTGGACCGTGTACTGCATGCCCCGAACACTGGTGGACGTTTTCTATCCATCTCACAGCTAACAGAAAAAGGTTTAGACGTCAAGTACTCCAAAGCAGAATGCTGTATTTCAACTGGCACAACAGAGCTTGCTGTAGGAACGCCTTGAAATGGCACGTATTGGCTGAACCTATCCATTACCACCAGCTCCCACCTCGCATCACTATCCACCACTACACCATCATATGCTGTCTGGCATGAACGCCTCACGCACACACCTCTCATGATGCTGCACCAAGTCGCTGAATGCACTACTGGTTTTTCAGTTGCTCCGGATGGCGACATTGCTCACACTCCCTGTGCTGGCTGCGCCTATGGCAAACTCATGAGGCAGCCTTGCCACCCCTCTTCAAAACATGCTACCTGTGTCTTAGAACTCATACACAGTGACCTAGTCGGACCAATGCAGACTAAGTCCCTGCAGGGCTCCCTCTACTTTGCCTCCTTCCTTGATGATTTCTCTGGGGAAGCCATCGCCTTTGCACTCACATCAAAAGATGGTCTTTCTTGAGCCCTCAAAAACTTTCTCATGTGGGCCAAGACCCAAATGACCCAAAAAGTCTGGACCCTGTGCAGTGACCATGGCAGTGAGTATATTAACACCTCTGTGCATGCAATCCTCACGCTGATGAGCATCACGCGCACGTAACGCCGGAAAATGACCATCAGTGACATCAGGCGAACACAGCGACATTAATGCGCTGCACGCGAAAATCATCCACAGTCGCTATAATCGCGCATTCA
>QLPN01010636.1:0-20360 GCA_003314395.1 Albatrellus ellisii
TTGGTAGAGTTGTGGCAGAGATGTAAGTATGTAGAACAACAACTACTGTAAGTGGAAGGGACGCGTGTCATCCTGGAGTATGTGTGGAGTGTGAATGTGCTTGGAGGTAAGGCAGTCTGAGGGGTGGTAGTCATGTCATACAGATGAGCCAAACGAAGAAAAGGTGGTACGTACATACATGCAATAAAGTTAACAGTGCTGAGCTCTCTCTGTCTTTGGTGTACCCTCTACCCTCTGGTACACATCTTCTCTATCTTACAGCTATGTCTCTAGCTCTCTAAGGCCTCTGGACTATTGTCCTTGTGGCTCATTTATCTTCACCTGGGCTCACAAGCCTATCTCTGCACTTTAATGATCAATCTGCTGTTTGCCACTTTGCCCATATTTCAACACATCTGAACACCCATTTGTTAGCTACAATGTCATGATGAGGGGGAAGTGTATGCACAGGCTTGGGCAAGCAAAGACAAACAGAACTAATGATATTATGAAAGTAAGTGTGTCCACAAGAGCAGATATCATATCTGCAGCATAGTAGAGAGTGGTGAATGCAGTATGGCAACACCTGCAGTGGGTAGTGGAGTGAATGTGAATAGAGGTGATGTGACATGGTTTAAGTGCACTGCAGGGAAGTGTGATCAGAGAAAGAAGATGGGAAGAAGTATTGTACTCACTCAGACAGGTGCAGAGACATCTGAGGAGGTTGTAGGTATATTGTCCATCTTAAGTACTATATGTGAGTAAAGTTGAAGTGGAGATTGTATTGTAAAGTACAAGGAGCTCCATAGTGGGAGTGATGTGCATCATGCAAAGTGCATGCAAGAAGAGTGAGGCAGTCCATGGTATTGTAAATGAGTCATGAATACATCTTGTGTATGTAAGGAGTACGTATGTAGGGAGGGAGAGGGAAGCTGAATGAAAATGTGAGTTGGTAGTGATGAATGCAGGTCATGTGCATGAGTGGAACTAGAAATAGTTCTTATCTATTGTGTGAGTAATTGTATGCTACTTATAGTATCTATAGTAGTGCATGGACCAAGGAAACTTTGTACAGTGAATGTGTGAAGGTGTTTGTATGTGTGTGTACAGTAAAAGTCCAAAAGAAGAAGTAGGATATGACTCAGCTGTGATATGGACATCAACAGGTAGATGTACAGATATTCAACAGGAAGATCTACTAGATCCCAGGTATGTAACTTTTGCAGGGACTGAAGCTCCTCAGTGCATGCCAAGTGCCAGGAGTTGGTGTCAGGTCCACTCAGGGCTTGTTTGAGGGTGAAAGGGTCACAGGAAAAGGTGTTGTTATGAGGCACTTGCTTAGGCACCTCATAATGGTAATGGTTTCCTTTTCCTTTCTTTTCTCTTATCTTACTTACTATAGGTGTAGTATTTGTCTATCATCATGCTGCTGAGCATCTTCTTCCCTATATATATGTACTCACACCCTCTTCATATCTTGTTACCTTCTCTTTTCATATCTTATCTATCTTTTATCTACATTGTATCTTCCTATCTTCCTATCTAATCTATTTGTCACTCTTATCCCTTATTCCTTTGGTCATCTCTTTGTTTGCCACTTTGTAGTGGTGCTACAACTCTATCTCTGCTTTGCTATATCTTCTTTTTCCCCCAGATTGTTGTCTTATTCTCAGAGCCTTTTCTACTAGTAGTTAAGCATCTATCTACCCTGTGCCCTCATGTCTGGCATCCTCTCACCCTCTGGCCCTGCTCTTTTCTCCTCCCCACTCTCTGCCCTTCATGTGGGCCTCTACAATAAACACCTTGTTTCCTTCCCTCTTCATTGTTGCCTGCCTATTCCTGCATCATCAGTATTAACTACAGCTGTGAGCTTAGCTCCAACTTATAGTAAGGACTTTATCTCTTTCCTTTATAGTACTACAGTATTTACATACTGTGCTGTGAGTTTTACTCCAAGTACTATGAAGTGTCTTTATCTTTTATTTAATTTATTATAACATTTACTTGCTAAGGGCTATTACTATACAATTAGCAAGGACTCATCTTATCTCATCTTTGTTTATCTCTGTTTATCTCTCATTCACTTCATGCTTGTGGCTATTCTACTTAGCATACCATGGATGCATCTCTAGTCACATGATCTTGTTGATGCTGTGCAATCATTGTTGATCTGTGAACTTTAACTACTTGTACTATCATTAGGATGCTCCATTTTGTAAAAGTAGTTGAAAGACTGGCAGTCTTAAACCCCAGTCTTGTCAACATTGCAATCTAGGGATTCTCCTATACTGCACTTGATCTAAGCTCACCTCTCTCTCTCACTTATAACCCTAAGAACTAAGTCTAAGATCTCAAAGTCACTAAGTGTCACTAAGACATCCTAAACTTGTTGATGAGCATCACATGCACATAACACTGGAAAATGACCATCAGCGACATCAGGTGAACACAGTGATATTAATACACCACACATGATAATCATCTGCAGTCACATCAATCATGCATTTGTTTAGGTGTTGGACCATAGGACTGGGTTTGGCTGACAAGGAGCAGGACTGATAGGGTGAATACACTGAGGCATGGTCCAGGCCTGCCAAAGTGACCATGGAGTCATGAGTCACAAAGTCAGCATTTGGTGTGATCAGCACTTTCCTCTTTTGCTCATCCATTATAGTATGATACTGTATTTGTTTGTGTCCAGGCTCCACCTCATTTCAAATATCCCTATGATTGACCCTACATTGTAAATTTTCTGTTTTGTTTTGTTGTGCTCCAGCCTTGGAGCTAGACTTGTATTTAGATGGTACATCATCTGTCAGAAAAATAGATTCCCCTGGCCCACAATTTGTCTTTCCTCTCCCATCTGAGTCTGATTGTGAAAAGTGCACTCTGCTCCTCTCTCCACATATCTCACAATCAAGAAAGTGTGCATGCCCTGTAAGCCACATTTATTATTGTATTGTGTTCTCCATTGCATTGCATTGCATTCTCTGTTGCATTGTGTTCTCCATTGCATTGCATCATGTTCTCTATTGTGTTGTGTCTGCATTGAAATATTACTGTGTTGCATTGCATCTACTACTGCATGGTCATTGTTGCAATTATTGTGTTGCATCCATGTTATATCTCCCTTTTTGTTGCCCCATCACATCATGGTGATATGTGCTGCAGTATTGTGATGGTAGTGTTAGAATACACAATTGCCAAAATAGTGACTTGGCTTGGGTTCAAACCAAGGACCTCCCTTACTCCAGGTGGGTGCTCTAACCACTGAGCTACCAGGCCTTGTCTAAGTGAAGTGCTAATCACATGATGTGGAGCTGTCATGACTACTGTAGAGTTGTAACTCTGCTACAAAAGTATTGTAGCTCTGTTACAAAGTGTAGTAGCACATGTACATGGTCAGGCATTTGACCTTAACTCCAACAGGCAGAGACTACAACCACAACCACAATGATTGCTGAGGGGTACAAGATGTAAGATTTTCTAGACACCAAAGTTGTAGAAGTTAGTAGTTTAGTGCAAGTAATGCAATAATGTGATGCAACTGGGTGACAATGAGGAAAATTGACAGAAACACAACACTGTAAGCCCAGCAATGGGAATAATAGATAACATAATGCAATGCAATAGAGAACTTGATGCAACACAACAGAGAACATGATGCAATGTGATGGAGAATGTGATGCAATGCAATGGAGAATGCAATGCAATAATAAATGCAACCTACAAGGTACATGCACTTTCTTGACTGTGGGATTCATGGAGGGAGGAGCTGAACACACTTTTTGCAATCTGACTTGGATGGGAGAGGGGAGACAAATCATGGGCAGGGGGGATCTATTCATTCTGACTGATGTTGTGCCATCTAAATACAGGTCTAGCTCCAAGGCTGGAGCACAACAAAACAAGACAGAAAATTTACAATGTAGGGTCAATCATAGTGATATTTGAAATGTGGTGGAGCCTGGATGTGAACAAATAAAGTATCATACTATAATGTATGAGCAAAAAGGGAAAAGCACCAATTGCACCAAATGCTGACTGTGTGACTTGTGACTCCATGGACTGCATCTCAGCCTATATGTCTTATCAGTCCTGCTCCTCATCAGCTGAACCCAGTCCTATAGTCCAATGCCTAAGCAAATGTGTGATTGATGTGACTGTGGATGATTGTCATGTGCAGTGCATTAATGTCACTGTGTTTGCCTGATGTTGCTAATGGTTGTTTTCCAGTGTTATGTGTATGTGATGCTCATCAGCAGTATCGCATTTATTGCACTTAACTACTAACTTCTACTACTTTGGTGTCTAGAGGATCTTACAACCTGTATCCCTCAGCAATTGTTGTGGTTGTGGTTGTAGTCTCTGCCATCACCTTACTGCAGCACTTATCATTGTCACTCTGGATCCTCATTTAGTCATTGGTGGTATCATCCTCATCACTATCTCATTGATCCCAATCTTCATTGTCACCAGGAATGTTTAGATTGCCTATTACAGCCACCTTGTCACCAGGAGCACCACATTTAACAATCCCTAAGACCATCCAATAGGCTGCTCTTAGCAGGTGTGGGGAAGGATGGCAGAGATTGAGGGATGGCCTTGTGGCATGGACAACATGTTGTCATCATCATTGTCATCATGGCACCCCCCCTTGCTGAGGATGCCAATGAACTTGTGAGGCCCATAGGTGCTGTCACAAAAGCAATCCAGCTGACAAGTAAGGTGTTGAGAATGACACATAACAAGGGTGTCATTGAGCAGGGCAGCCCAGGCCTGCTGATGACTGGTCATAGGATGCAAGGGTGACTGCCAGTGTGGTTGGACAATAGGGATGTTGGGCTCACCATAGTGGACACACTGAGCACATGTTCATGCAGGAGTGACTGCAGATGGGGTGGGTGTGGGTGGCATGACAGGGTCAGGGGCCACAGGCAAAGGTGAGGGAGCATGTGGACCTTCAGAATCAGCAAGTGGTGGGGCCACTGGAGCAGGGGGAGGCACACATGGCCCCTCAGAGTTGACATGAATGAGGGGTGGAGCAACTGGGGTAAAGAGTGCAGAGTGACCCAATGTGGGTGAGTCATCTGTCCCATTGTCATCATCATCCAAGTCATCTGGGGGTGCAGCTGAGGGCAGTGGGAAGAGGTTGAGAACCAATATGATATGTGCTGCAGTATGATGTGAGGGTAATCTATTGAATATTTGTGCATACTGACACTGTATATGCTTCATTTGGCTCTCTCTCCCTCTCACACACATGCATTACATATTCAATATGTACTCTTTACCTCACCACACATACACATGACACTTCCCCCAACTCCTTTGACTGCCACTTCATCTGCACACACTCTCACCCCACACAACTCTCCAGACAACATGCATCCTCCTACATATGGCAGTCCTTGTACTTACACACTTACACTCTGTCTTTACCTTATTTACCTATACTATATAAGATGAGACTACTACCTTACAACCTCCTCAGATGTCTTACTACAAGTCTGAGTGAGTACCGCTTCACCCCATCTACACCTACTCTTACCTCTTCCCTGCAGCATACTTGAACTGCGTTGCATTGCCTACTGCACTTGCAACTACTCACTACCTGCTGCAGGTTCGTACAACCTCTCAGATGTCTTACTAGAAGTCTGACATACTTGAACCACATTGCATTGCCTACTGCACTTGCAACTACTCACTACCCACTGCAGTTATGTGACTGCCCACCACCCTAGCCATGCTAGGCTTCTCTTATCTATTATCACTCACCTATATCATAGCTGCCATTGTTTCCCAGAGCCTGTGCATACATAATCCACAATCATGACCACAACATATGCTGAAGGGTGTGAGCCATGAGATCCTCTAGATACCAAAAGGCAGAGAGTTAGTAGTTTAGCAAGAGAGCAATGTGATAACACCATGTGACTGGGCAATAGTATGGAGATACAACAAATGTGACACAGTAATCACAACTATGACACAAACAAAATGCAATGCAATGCAATGCAAGTATAAATGCAAATGAGAACATGACAGGAGGGAATGCAATGTGATCAAACAAAACACAGATGCAACACAACTATGAACATGACATACAAGGTACACATACTTTTCTTGATTTATTGGATGTGAGAGAGGAAGGATGGCTAGCACTTTTTCACTTTCTAACTTGGGCAGGAGAGGGGAGACAAATCACAGGCAGGAGGGAATCTATTCATTCTTGTGGCCATCTAAATACAAGTCTAGCTCCAAGACTGGAGCACAATGAAAAAACCAGAAAATTTGCAATGCAGGGTTGATCATAGGGATATTAGAAATGAGGTGGGGTCCAGACTTGAATAAAGTAAAATAAAGTAGCATGCTATATGGGATGAGTGAAAGAGGAAAAGTGCTGATCACACCAAATGCTGACTTCACAACTTGTGGCTCCATGGTTACTTTGGCAGGCCTTGACCAAGCCTCATCCTATACATCCTATCAGTCCTGCTCCTTGTCAGCTGAACCCAGTCCTCTATTTCAGCATTAATGTGAATGCATGATTGATGTGACTGTGGATGATTATCATGTGTGGTGTGTTAATGTCACTGTATTCACCTGATGTCACTGATGGTCATTTTCTGATGCTATGCACATGTGATGCTCATCACTGTTGGTGAGATTTGTGCATTGATGGCAGGGAACAAGGTCTTGTCAAAGACAGCATCTCTGCTAGTGATGACTGTGCAGCAATCCTGGTCCCAGAAATGCCAGCCATTCATGCCAGACTGGTACCTGATGAAGGTGAGAGGCTGAGACTGTGGATCAAGCCTACCATGCTGTGAATCAGGTAGCTTGACCCAGGTGCAACCAGATGGGATATGTCCAGGGTGACAGCCAATGGTGACCAAATGCTGATGGGTGAGGACCAACCAAGGCATCAGGTGGGGGGACAGATTGTAGATATGCGCAGCCATATGAACCAAAAACTCCCAAAACCCACTAGACAGACTGGTGTGGTGCAAAAGCAAGAGGGTGCAGTCCATAATGGTGCAGTTCCAGCACTTGGCCCTCCCATTCTGCTGTGGAGAGTAGGGGACAACTTGCTGATGCAAGATGCCTTTATCAGCAAGGAAAGTCTGAACAGCTGAACCCATATACTCTCCCCCTCTGTCAGAGTGCAGACACTTCAGATGAGTGCCATGTAAAGTCTCCAGCCAGGCAACATAGTGTCAAAAAATGTCAGCAAAGTAGCCTTTCTGTGCAATGGGATTCACTACACCATAGCCCAAGTGGTTGTCCAAGAATGTCACAAAGTAGACATTCCTGGAGGGAACAGAGGTGGTCCTGACCAGACCCATGAGGTTGGAGTGGACAAGGTCAAGGATGGAAGATGTGTGAGAGTGTGAGACCTGAAAGAGTGCATGAGGGAGCTTTCCCAAGGTGCAGCCAACACAGGGAGAGGCCAGGATGGTACAAGGAGGTGCAAGGAACCCAGAGGCCTGTGAGGGGCATATGTGAGAGATCATGTCTTTGGAGAGATGACTGAACCACTTGTGCCAGATCTACAAGGATGGGGAGGAGATGGGGAGGAGAGATGCATGTGGACATAGAGTGACCCAATAAGTCCCAGAATGCAGGACACCATGACAGAAAGGAGTCCCACTTTTGGAGATGACACAGCAATGGCCCTCATATGTGACAGTAAAGCTGAGTTTGCTGACAGACAGGAACTGCCCACTGGCTCCAGGGACATGCAGGATGCTGGAGAGCAGAATACTTTTGGTTGAATTGTCAGCAAGACAGTGAGTGCATGCACAGCTCCCAGATCCCAAGCAGTTGATGGTAGAACCATTGCCAATGGTGACAGCAGAGCAGCATTGCACAATAGTCCTGCAGATCTTCCTGATGAGGAGTGATGTGATTGGTGCAGCCAGAGTCCAGCATCCAGTCACTAGACTCCCCAAGGTAGAAACAAGCATTAAATTCAGCAGCACCTGCAACACCAGAAGTTGACATGGTATGTAAACTAGAGTCCACAGTCCCAGGATTGTCCTTCCCCTTCCCTTTGTCTAATCTAGCCTTAACATCATCAGGCATTCCATGAAGAGCCCAGTGAGTTGTGACTGTGTGGTTCAACCACTTGCAGTGGGTACATGAGATGCCATTCCACTTGGTGGGTTGTTAATGCTGGAATGCTGACAGCACATACTTGGGTTTAGTACACACTTCTTCATCAAGAATACAACCACAGATATTACTGGGTGAGAGGTTGTCAAGGTCAGCAGTCCCAAGGACTGCAGATGCAAGAGTACCCCATGATGGAGGAAGAGCATGCAGAAGAATGAAACACATCTGTTGGTCATTGATAGGGATGAGACAAGATGGTCATGGGCAAGGAGGAGTGTGTGCATCAAGCTGCAGAGTGAGAGGTGATGAGGTGTCATATTTGCTAGTGATGAGAGCTTGGAAGTCTACAAATGCACTGATGGTGGATTGCTTTCTGTAGAGACCTAGTAGTAGTTCCCAGGCCCTATGTGTGGAGACATGGTCATCAGTGATAATGGTGGTGGGTTGGTCTCCACATGCCATGCTGATGATGGCTTTAGCAGTGTCATTGTCTTCTTGCCATTTTTCTAGCTCTTCTGTGTTGGTGATGGTACATCTGTCATTGCCACCTTAAACTTCAGTGATGCTGATGCATTCAATAGGTCTGACTTTATTGACTGTGTACCATATCCCCATAATGATCAGAGCAGGCTTCACCATGTTCACCCATTTTCAGTAGTTTCCAATCCTTTGAGCATGATGGTGATTTTTGGAACTAAGGCAGATTTTGAGGAAGGGATGAAGGAGATAATGATGAGTAGGGGAAGGAGTAGAGAGTGCAAGTGGAGTGTGAGTAGAGTAGTAGCAAGTATGCAAGAAAGAGTTAAGCAGATGGCCTAGGCAGGGTCCATAACCTGATAAACACAGGCCATGTGCAGGGAGGAGAACATGTAGAGTTCCTATTATACAATGTGTTGAACTTCTACTGTATGTCAACCAATGCATCTACTACTCATACTTTTCATTCAGCCTTCCTTTGCTTCCATTCCTTACACATAGTTACATACACATGACACACCATTAACTTCTCCCCACTCCCACACCACTTATACTCTGGATGATGTGTGTCCTCTACACTTTTAGGCATCCTTGTACTTTAGGATCACCTCTCCACTTCAACTCTATTCACTTTCACTATATAAGATGCATACCTTACCTTACATCTCCTCAGTCATTGTCTCACAAACACTGAGTGAGTACTCCTACATCCTATTCTAAACTCCATCTCACATACCTTGCAGTACTCTCTCTTTACCTTGTGGCAACTTGCTGTTGTCCACATTACTTCTTACTGCTGCAGTAATGCTGCTTATACTTCTCCCATGCTGGGAACTCAATGTTACACTGCTTATATTGATCTCCACTTATGTTGCCTACCATAACCTGCATGAACACAATGGACAACTTGCTACTGCTCATATCTATGTCAGTATAGTGCATGGACCATTAGACAAGTGTGGCTGGGAGTGTGTGAGTATACAGTAGTAAACAACCATAAAAGGAAATGAGATATTAGCAAGCATGAAATGTCAACACTTGAAATATATCCTGTAAGCAGCAGTTACTACATTTACTTGTGATGTTTCAGTATTAACCCTTTCAGGCAATCTGAATAAAAATTTCAAAAGATAAAAATGTACAAATCTCTCACCATGCACTCATGGACCCCCAATCAAAGGTACTTGATGAAATCTGGCAATTCCTCACCATTCCCCATGCTGTGTAAGGGCTGGTCTCAGCAGAAAAAACCCCAACTCTTCCAGTGGTGCTTCCTGCATATGAGAGGCTTCCACATCTGTTCAAACTAATGAACCCTAGGCTCCTGAATATTGTGCACAGCATTGATGCAGCCATCAAGAAGCTTGGCACCTACTTTACCAAGACCCAAAAAACCTGGATATTGTGAAAATCTGGGAAGGGCAGTAGACAACAACAAGATCATGTGATGGGATGAGTAGGCAATAAGCCCAGAGTGTAAGATTCCTAAGGTTAGGGCTAAAGCCCAAAAGAGCAAGAGCATGTGGTCATGTGACCACATCTGAGTAGAAAGAGACAGCATACACAATCAGAGGTGTATGCAATATCAAGAGATACTCAACAAGCTGCTAGAGTGCTGAGGTGGTATGACAGAAAGATGCAGTAGATATAGTGAGGGCAAAATAAGATTGGAGTGGAGCCCAAAAAGTGTGAAATACCAGCACAGTATGTGACCAGTGATGAGGGAGATGAGATAAGATAAGGTAGAAGTAAGGCTCACTTGAAATGTATCAGTGTGCTCAGTGTTATATGGTAGTGAAAAATTGACAGATATTGCACTGGCACTACACTCATCATCCTTTCCCATCATGATCAACCACTACTTACTTTTTTCTCAGTCATCAATCCAACAATAAAACTCAAATGGCTTGAAGCTAACTGGACAGCAGATGAGGTTGCAGCTACAAAGGGATGGATGTTGGAGGCAGTAAGCACTACTTCATGTTAAGAACCCAGGATGGGGGCTAGGCAACCAGTGAGCATCCTAAACTCAGGGGGCAATGGCATGTATATGAAGTATGTAGTGGTGAGGAGGGTGAGAGCTGTCGAACACAGGCCATGTGCAGGAGAACTTTAAGAGAGTTCTTATTATTACATGGTGACACTATACTCTACTTATAGTAAGTAGAGTAGTGCATGGACCAGAGTAGTAAGTACAGCTCAAAGTGAGTATGTATGTATATGGTGGTGTGTGTGTGTGTGTACAGTAATACAATGAAAGAGGAAGGAGCTACTTAGTCAGTGTATACTTGTCAATACCCCCCCATACTGGAGACACACTCTACCATGCCAAGACCAGTATCATGGGAAGAGAAGAGGGGATAGGAAAGAGGCTTAGTTAAGACATCAGCGGTGACAAGGGAGGAAGGAAGACATTGTACAGTAATGGAGTTGGAAGAAAGGCATTCATGGATGTAGTAGTGTCTGATATCAATGTGTTTCATTCTGTGAGTGATGACAGGATTAGTAGCAATGTCAATGGAACCCTTGTTGTCACCATAAAGTAAGAGTGGAAAGGAGAAACCAAAACCTATCTCCTGGAACAGCAACCTTAACCACATTCCCTGTGCTGTGGCTTGGGATAGTGACATATACTCAGCTTCAGTCAATGAAATGGACATGGTGTGTTGTTTCCATGCCATCCAAGTAATGGTGCCTCCTCCAAGCAGAAAGATGTACACCCCAATGGACTTCCTATTGTCCCTATCTGCTGCCCAGTCAGAATCTGAGTACCCAACAATGCCAGTACCTTGGTCCCCTCCATATTGTATGTGGAGGTGGATGGTCCCTTTGAGATAGTGAAGGATGTGGCATGCTAGGGATAGATGAAGCAGTAAGGGGTTCGACAAGAACTGTGACAGCTTCATCACAGCAAAGGAGATGTCGGGGCATGACACTATTGTGGTGCACAGTAGGGAACCAATCAGCTGCTGATAGTCACTGTGGAGAGAGGATGGTGCCATGTAGTCTTTGTCTGCTTTGGTAGGTGTTGCACCTGGAGGCAGAGGTGTGGTGGTGGAGTTGCAGTCTTCCATCTGAAAGTGATTGAGGAGATCACCAATGTACACCTCTTGGTCTATTTCTAGTGTACATCTGGAGTGGTCCTGTATAACATGGAGGCCTAGGTAAGACTTGATCTCTCCTAGGTCCATCATCTGGAAGATGGACTTTAGTACAGCTTTACACTCTTCTGCCTCTTCAAGGGACCCTCTTAGAATGGTGATGTCATCAACATAGAGGACAATGATGAGATGGTTGGAGGGAGAGGTAGAGATGTATATCTCTGAGCTGGAAAGGGTGCAAGGGAAGGAGAGGTTGAGAAGGGAACCATGCATCTTGTGGTGCCATTGTCAAGATACCTGCTTCAACCCATAGATCGCCTTTGAGAGTTGACACACCTTTCCTTCCATGCCAGGAATGACAAGGCCATGGGGTTGATCCATGCAGATCTCTTCATAGAAGTTGCCATTGAGAAAAGCAGACTTGATGTCCATGGAGTGGAATTCCCAGTCTTCAAGAGCAGCAATGGCTAGGAGAGTATGGAGTGATTCAAAGTGTGCAACTGGGGAGAAGGTTTCAGTGTAGTCAATACTGTGAACCTGTGTATCCCTTTTGTGACAAGGTGTGCCTTGTATAGTCCATCTGCCTTCTGCTTGAAGACCCATTTGTTTCCTACCAAGTTGTGGCCTGGAGGAAGGTTGACAAGGTCCCATGTGTGAAGGTCTCACAAGGAGGTGAGTTCCTCTTCACAAGCAGAGCTCCAGGAGTCAGCATTTGGGCCAGACAGAGCCTGTTTGAGTGTAAGCAGGTCACACAAGATGGCATGGGAAAGAACTGCAGAGATGGAAGGGCTGCTGCAAGGCACCACAAAGACATTGTTGTTGTTGTTGTTGTTGTTAATGTGTTGTTAATCCCCCCCTCACCAAGGATGTCCACAAACTCCCTGGGACCATAGGTGCTGTTACAAAAGTGATCAGGGTGATGAGTGAGGCATTGAGAAAGACAAAGAACAGGTCCATCATCATTGAGGAGTCACATGCAAGTTTGCTGACAACCAGGGCTTGGCTGAACTGGTGATATGCACTGTGGCAGGGTGAAGGCAGAGTCTACAATCACAACCACAAAAATTGCTGAGTGGTGCAAATCATAAGATCCTCTAGACACCAAAAGGGAGAAATTTAGTAGCTTAGTGCAAATAAGGCAATGATGTGATGTGATTGGGCAACAATGAGGAAAAGTGATGGAAACATGACACTGTAAGCTCTGCAATGGGAATGATAGATAACACAATGCAACACAATAATGTAAACACAGCAGTGCATGGCACGGCGGTCAACTAGGCCAGGTCACTCTACTCAGAGAGGACTGAAGGGTGATGGTGGGTAGAGACTAGGCAAAAGCCCAAGTAGAAAGAGTAACACTAGCATTGAGGCAAAGTAAAAGTAATAAAGCAAGAGTAGGGCATCCATTGCTAGTGGAGTAGCTGAGAAGCTGACTGACTATTGATGTCCCTTGTACAGTGCTTATATACTATAGGTGCCGGCACACAGACCATGCTGATATAAGTATGTATGGGGCACGGGTGCTGTGGTGAAGAGCAAGTCGCATCAACAAATAATAAACATGACCTATGGGGTATGCACACTTTCTTGACTTTGAGATACACAGGAAGGGGAGTGGAATGTGCTTTTTGCAATCTGACTCAGATGGGAGAGGGGAAGGCAAATTGTGGGCAGGGGAAATCTGTTCATTTCTGACAGACAATGTGCCATTTAAATACAAGTCTAGCTCCAAGACTGGAGCACAACAAAACAAAACAGAAAATTTACAACATAGGGTCAATCATAGGGATTTTTGCAATGAGATGGAGTCTGGATGCAAACAATTAAAGTATCATGCTATACAGATGAGTGAAATAGGAAAAGCACCAATCACACCAAATGCTGACTTCATGACTCATGACTCCATTGACTGTGTCTTGGCCTATACACCTTATCAATCCTGCTCCTCATCAGCTGAACCCAGTCCTATAGTCTGATGCCTAAACAAATGTGTGCTTGATGTGGCTATGGATGATTGTCATGTGCAGTGCATTAATGTCACTGTTTTCACCTGATGTCACTGATGGCCATTTTCTGGCTTTATGTGTGCATGATGCTCATCACCAGATGGTGCCAAATGAGCACAGGTGCTGGCACATCATGCTCCAGATGCACAGTGCAGTGTGCCCAAATGCAGAGCAGCATGGCAGCTGGGGTAGGTGCACAAGGAGGCATGACTGGCATGGCAACAGGGACAGGGGGCACAGGGATGACATCTGGGGAGACATCCCCAATGGAGTCCAAAGAGGGAAACCTGTCATGCACAGGGCCTGTATTGATCGGTGGTGCAGGGACACTGATAGACCTGCCAAAATCATCACCACTGGCATCATCATCATCATCATCATCATCATCATCATCATCAGATGAGGCACCATGATTGTCAGAGTTGGGTGAAGGCAGTGGAGGCAGCATAGGTGGGAAGACATCCAAAACAGTTGGTGTGGTGGCTGAGTCTGTTGTTATATAAGGTTCTTCACCAACTCTCTCATCTTTTTCTTATCTCGAGATTTCCAGACTTTGATTTACATCTTATCATATATTTCTTTGTCCTGATGCGTTTAGGTTCTAACTCCACACATATGCTGTACACACTCTTATAGTTCATACTCCGCATTTACACGTACTATAAAAGAGTTCCTGGGTGGCACAACTGCTTTCTTCAGTTGCTCATCTCGGACTCTAGGTACAGTTACTTCACTCTTACTTTATTTACTTGGTTGCTCATCTCAGACTCTAGTCCCCCACTTAGTGTGGTGTTTGTAGTGCTCCTCTATTAATCACAAGTCACCTTCTATCAAAGTTTAACAGAGTCAATGGCAGGAAAGATGTCCTCCTGGAAGACCACATTGATAGCACAGGAATGAGCCAACAGAGAAGAAGAGGAGGAAGGCAGTGTGGGCAATGATGAGGGCACGGTGGTAAGTGGTGTGCACTAGGGCACAGAGTGGGAGTACGTGGTATGACATTTTGTATAATGCCATAGAGTAGTAAGAAAGTGGGGGGCGAAGTATATGTAGTGCGCTCTGAACTGAGTTCAGGTGGAGTGTGAATGCGGGGTTGTATGTGGGGGTGTAGAACGTGCTACACAAACATGGGTGTAGTGATGTAAGTGGGTCTAGAAACATGGTAGTGAGTTAAGTAAGTGGTTAGAACTTGCGTCAGTAAGGATGTAAAGAAGACGTGTAAGTGATAAATATAGTGAAGCTGAACAGATACTGTCAGTATTTCCAACACACATCATGGCTGATAATACAGTGATGGGTGACCTTGTCCCAGAACAGCCAGCCTTTGGTGCCAGATTCATAACCCACAAAGGTGAGGGGCCACGATTTAGGATCCAGTTTGGAGCACTGATGGTCAGGGACCTTGACCCAGGCTTTGCAGCCAAAAACCTGGAGGTGAGAGATGTTGGGAGGAGAGGTAGTGGTGTCCCAGAGAGTGGCAGAGGCCCACCAGCCCAGATGATGAGATGGGGAGAGATTGTGCATGTGGACCACAATGCACACAGTGTACTCCCAAAAACCAGAGGAGAGACCAGCACAGTGTAGGAGAGACAGGGCACAATTCAAGACCAAGTGGTTCCAGGGCTCAGCCCACCCATTCTGCTGCAGTGAATAAGGTATAGCACACTGATGACTGACACCCCTATCTGTGAGCAACATGGTGACCAATGCATTGAGATGCTCCCCACCACAGTCCATATGCAGAGCCATGGGCCAACACCAAAAGAACATGTGAGTGCAGGCAAGGTAATGTTCAAGCACTTGTGACAGCTGGGATTTCTGACACATCAGGTAGACTGTGCCAAAACTGGAGTAATCATCAATGAATATTGTGAAGTAGACATTCCCCAAGTGGATAGACACAGTGCTGACAGGCCCAACTAGGCCAAGTGCTTCAGTGGCACATGATCATGAAAGCTGGAAGGAACTCTGAGGGAACCTGCTCTGTAAGCAACCAGTGCAGGGAGAAGGGTTGGGTGATGGAGATGGAGGTGAGAACCCAGATAGCTGGGAAGGTTGAATGTGGGAGACAACAGCCTCTGAATAGTGGCCAAGCCTCTTGTGCCAGGGATGGATGGTAGGCAAGCTGTGAGAGTTAATGGACATGGCAGGGGTGAAGTCCACCAAGTAGGTCCCTCCATGGAGGTGGCCAATGCTGAAGACCTTGTCATCCTGAGATATGATACACATGCTTTGGTCATAGATGATCCAAAACCCTAGTCTATCTAGGTGACTGATGGAGAGAAAGTGCCCAGAAGCCTCTGGAACATGCAGGACATCAGAGAGAGAGAGCAAGATGATGTTGGTAGATGGCAAGGTGTGCTGCTGTGAACTAGAGCCTTTCCCTGAACAAGGAATGCTGGCACCATTTCCAACAGTGCTGGTGTGGAAGGTGAGTGCTTCATACATTGCAAAGTCTTCAGTGGGGTGTGATGTGATTAGTACACCCAGAATCTAGCATCCAGGCACTGCTAAGAGTGGCCTATTGGATGGTCTTAGGGAAGGTCTATAATGTTACTCCTAGTAACCAAGGTTTGGATATGAGCTTGATGAACGTAATAGAGGTTCCTGATGACGATGAAGAGTGGGATCAATGATATAGTTATGAGGATTATTCCACCAATAATGATACAAGAATCCAGAGTGACGAGTGTAAGATGTCGTTTAGCGACGTTTTAGTGGCTTAGAGGTCTTAGACTTAGTTCTTAGAGAATAGAGCGAGATTGTAACGAGCTTAGGTCAAGTGCAGTATAAGGAGAATCCCTAGATTGCGAAGTTGACAAGACTGGGGCTTAAGACCACCAGTCTGTCAACTATTTATACAAAACTGGAGATCTAAGTATAGTAAAGTTGCGCAGTATTGCGCAGTAAGTAAACAATAATGCGCAGTAATGCGCAGTAAGTATGCGTCCATGTGATGTAAGTGGCTCAGCCACAAGCATGAAATGAACATGAGGTAAATAAAAGTAAATAAGAGCGAAAAGAAGGGAGTCCTTGCTAATTGTATAGTAGTAGTCCTTAGCAAGTAAATGTTATAATAAATAAAGAAAGATAAAGAGAAAAAGATAAGTCTAATATAGTACTTGGAGCTAAGCTCACACTTGTAGTAAATAATACTATGCTTTACTAGTAAGTAAAATATAAGAAAAAGAAAAAAGAAAAAGAAAAAACCTGTTACGAGGTGCCAAAGCAAGTGCCTCGTAACAGGCACTAGACCTCAACAAGTGTTGAATACAGCAACAGAGGACATGGTGTTTATACTAGTTCTAGCTCCATCCCCATGTCCAAACCCTCCTCTATCCTTGCCCTTTTTGTCTAACCTTGCTTTATGTCCTCAGGCATTCTGTGCAGCATCCAGCACATCTCAACAGTGTAGTTCTGGCATTTGCAATGTAAATAGAAGGCAGTGTTATGTCAAGTGGGGTTAGGACCAGATTGCTGGAATGCAGAAAGGGCAGAGCAGGGTTTTGTACATGCTTCTCCATCTAGGATGCACCTGCAAATATTCCCAATGGAGAGGCTGGCAATGTCAGATGAAGCAAGGAGGGCAGAGGTAAAAGAGCTCCAGGAAGGGGGCAAAGCATGGAGAAGCAGAAAACACATATTCTGCTCACTAACTTCAACTCCAGAAGCTACAAGTTGATCCTGCACAATGATGAGAGTGTCAATTTGAGGAGTTAGAGGTGAGTTTGCATTATATTTGCTCGTGAAAAGGGACTGAAAGTTGACAAACACAGCAATTGCTAAGAGTGGCCTATTGGATGGTCTTAGGGAAGGTCTGCTATAACAATACCCCTGGTAACAAGGTAGTCAATACTGTCAGGACATGTTTATTTTACTTTTACTTTTACTTTTTCTTTCACTTTAATTGCTCAAGATCTACTAAAGATATCTTATCTTGTCTTATCAGATCATCAGTAGATCTTATCGCAATTTATCATGACTCATTCATCATTCATCATTGGACCAATTACTATACAGATATGACACATATTCTCACAGTCACTTACAAAGCTTCTCACAGATGCTGTGCATCCTTACTGATGCTGTGCAAGTTGCTTATTGATCATTCACAGGAATGCTGCACATTCCTTTATGATATACCTGCCCTACAGTACATATATGGTCCATGTGCAGGTTTCCACTAGTATATATACTTCAGCTGTATCATAGTTACTCTTCAGCTGAATACATCTGGGATATCCACTTACTAGTGTGACATCATCCCAAGTGTTGGTTCCTTCTCCTTTCCTTATACTCTTGTGTGACCTTGCTAGCAAGCATTGGCCTCACAGATACATGCTTGATAAATGTAGTAACTGTTCCTGATGACAATGAAGAGTGGGATCAATGAGATAGTGATGAGGATGATACTGCCAATGACTAAATGAGGATCCAGGATGATGAGTTTAGGATATCTTTGCGATGCTTAGAGTGACTTAGAGATCTTAGACTTAGTTCTTAGATGTGAAGTGAGATTGTAGTGAGCTTAGATCAAGTGCAGTATAGGAGAATCCCTAGATTGCAAAGTTGACAAGACTGGGGTTTAAGACTGGCAGTCTTTCAACTACTTATACAAAACCAGAGTCCTAAAGATAGTACAAGTAATTTAAAGTTCACAGATCAACAATGATTGTGCAGTAATCAATGAAGTCATGTGACATGAGACATGTCCATAGTAAGCTAGTTGTAAAGTAGCCACAAGCACAAGTGAAATGAGAGATAAACAAAGGCAGATAAAGATGAAATAAGACAAGCCCTTGCTAATTGTATAGTGATAGTCCTTAGCAAGTAAATGTTATCATAAATGAAAGGAAAATAAAAAAGCTTTATAGTAAAGCTCACAGTGCAGTATGTGAATACTGTAGTACTACAAAGGAAAAGAGATAGAGTCCTTACTATAAGTTGGAGCTAAGCTCACAACTGTAGTTAGTACTACACTTATAGTAAGTAAGATAGAAAAAGAAAAAGAAAAAAGAAAGAAAACCAGTCCATTATGAGGTGCCTAAGCAAATGCCTTGTAACAGACACAGTGGCTAGGTGATAGTGCTATGGCATGTAGTCCACCAATCATGAAGACAAAGATGATCAAGATCTGACTATAGAGGAGGAGGATAACAATATCCATCCTATAGAAAGAGAGTGGATAAAAGCAGGTGCCACAGGCTCAGATGCAATTGGATAAGGAAGGTAGAGAAAGGACTAGATGTCCATCTGAGTACCTATACACTGTAGAATGCTACTATATAAGTGAAACCCATGCATGCACAGGCCACGATGACTAAGGGAGTGTGAGAGGTGGGGTGATGGACACAAAGAACAGTACATAATATTCCAACAAAATAAGCCGACCTCAAGGTCACCTCACCTCACGTTGCAGCAACACTAATGATGGTTGTGACGAGTGGTGAGGGCGCACCACCAGGGTGGCGACGGCTAAGAATAGAATAGCGACCGATGGGCACAGGCGTGTCGATGTCGACAGTTTTTCTGTGTCACTCACTGTAAGTTATAAATGGTCGAGTCCTGGGGCTTACATGCTGCGTGCCACCTCGCGTTGATGTATATCGTGTGCACGCATCCTTTTATTATTATCACCATGGACCGTACCTTCCCCCAGTGGGGACAACACACAACAAGCGCTGGGAGGAATCCAGTTGCGGGATGCGTGTTCACCCGGACCCGTCATGTGCGACCTCCTTCCCCCCCTCGACCCGGGCAAGAACATCGCACAACATCACTGAGAACAAGGCAGCAAACAGATAGCGTGCAGGCACGCCGAGGAGGCGGGGGGCGATCGCGGGGCTGCGGGTTCGGCAGCGAGCAAGCTGGATGGGAGCGGTAGGAGCAGGTTGCCGCGTGTGTAGTCGCGACGGCGAGCGGGGCGATCGAGACGTGTTGAGGGGGGAAAGGGCACGGGGGTGTTGCTGCGGGTCGCGGAAAGAGGGGCGGGTCCAGGGGAGAGAGATGCTGGACGGCAGGGCGGCGGAGAGAAGGCCGAGGGGAGCGGGGAGACGGCGGTGGGGAAGGGAGCCGTGAGGGTAGCCGCTCTGTGCCCACAGGGCCTCGTTGACGACGACGCGGAAACGGCGTGTGTGTGGACGGGTGGTGATGGTGCGCGTGGGAGAGAAGATCGAAAAACAGGGTACGAAATTGTCAAGGGGGGACGCGGGTCGCAGGGTTTTCTGCACACGCGAGGGGGCGTGCTGCTTGGACAGCGCCAGGCAGGCTGGGAGGAGTGTGCTGCAAACTGTAGTATTGGCCGGATTGAGAACGTCCCCGGCCAGTCACGAAGGTGCCTGGTGGATCAGGGAATAGCCGTGCAGGCCGTGATCGTCCCTCTGTGTGTGTCTGTACAGCTGGAATGGAAGAAGAAGCAGAGCGGTCCATCGTTTTGGCGAAAAAGGTGCCTGGTGCCGAGATAAGATAAGATAAGATTAGATACCAGACCCAGGATCTCAGCCGCTGCCACCACCACACTTTCTATTCTTGCTCACCCTCCAGATACCGGTAGGACTAGGACTCTGTCACAGCTCAGATCATCGGCACATACATCATGCGTGAACCCGAGAACCGCGTCAACATCACCATCGGGATCCTCGGTGAGTCTCCCATCACGTCCGAGGAACCCATCCGTGCC
>QLPN01010699.1:0-12100 GCA_003314395.1 Albatrellus ellisii
AAGCGTCTCTGGAGACCGGAAGGAGCGGAGGATGGACTGCTGATCATGGCTGATCATGATATTGACATGTTGAACCGGATGTTTCCACAAGGTATATGACAGAAGTAGTACTTTTTACCATCAGGTGATGATGATGATGATGATGATGATGATGATGATGATGATGATGATGATGATGATGATGATGATGATGATGATGATGATGATGATGATGATGATGATGTCAAATATGAACATTAAATGTAGAGTTTCTCAGTGATCCTTGTTGTCTGTGATGAATGTTGAAACCTGGTGAGAAAGCCTGTCAAATGAAACAGTTTATCATGCAGCATGGGAACACTGAAAGAAGTGTGAAAACAAGTTCAATGCAAATATATACAGCAACTATGCAGAATGCTCCTGGTAATGTGATAGTTTAGGTATATGTTCCTGATGACAATGAATAGAGGGATTGATGAAATAGTGATGAGAATGATAGCTCCAATGACTAAACAGAGATCCAGAGTGATGAGTATAGGATGTCTTAGTGATGTTCAGTGACTTAGAAATCTTAGACTTAGTTCTTAGAGTTTTGTGAAGTGAGATGAAGGCAAATTTAAATCAAGTGCAGTGTAGGAGAATCCCTAGATTGCAAAGTTGACAAGACTGGGGTTTAAGACTGCCAGTCTTGCAACTACTTATACTGAAAATGAGTTCTAGAGATAGTGTAAAACTGTTATGAGGCACCTGCTTTGGCACCTCATAATGTGTTTCTTTTGTCTTTTTCTTTATTTATATCTTACTTACTATATGTGTAGTATTAACCACTGCTGTGAGCTTGGCTCCAACTTATAGTAAGGGCTCTATCTCTTTTCCTTTTAGTACTACAGTATTTACATACTGTGCTGTGAGTTTGACTCCAAGTACTATAAAGACTCATCTTTCCTTTCTTTTTTATCTTTCTTTATTTATTATAACATTGACATGCTAAGGACTATTACTATACAATTAGCAAGGACTTGTCTTACTTTGTCTTTGTTCATCTTTGTTTGTTTCTCATTCATTTTGCACTTGTGGCTAAGCCACGTACTATATCCATGGATGCATCCTAGGTCATGTGACTTCATTAATTGCTGTGCAATCTCATTGATCCATGAACCTTAGTTACTTGTACTATCTTTAGGACTCTGGTTCTGTATAAGTAGTTGAAGGACTGGCAGTCTTAAACCCCAGTCTTGTCAACTTTGCAATCTAGGGATTCTCCTATACTGTGCTTGACCTAAGCTTGCTACAATCTCACTTTACTCATTAAGAACTAAGTCTAAGATCTCTAAGCATCACTAATACATCCTAAACTCATCACTCTGAATCCTTGTTTAGTCATCAGTGGTATCATCCTCATCACTATCTTGTTGATCCCACTCTTCATCATCATCAGGAACATTGACTATGCTTATCAAGCACATACCAACTACCTTGTTACCAGGAGTATAGTTATTACAAACCTTCCCTAAGACCATCCAATAGGCCACTCTTAGCACACACCTGAACAAAGACCTAAAACAAAGACACTAGATCATGCTTGACCTAGGCTAGCAGATATCCCAGATTAATAGAACTGGGGATTATTGATATTGCTAGGAGTCCTACAGTATATATAGTACTAGTAATATAGGGTGGGCTCCTGTTGATTTCTTGTTCAGTTACTCTCTCAGTCTCTTACAGATGCTTCTGTTAAAGTGCAAAGAGTGGTGTGGTGGTTTACCTGAGACCATAGGCACTTCATTCAAGAAGGCAGAGGGAGATGGTGTGTGCATGCAGGGCAAAAGCCCAGAAAGAGAAGATACAACCCATGTATTGTGCAGAATATGTAAGAGAGAATGTAAATGCAAGCAATGGGAGGGAGAAGAGAGCATACTCAACTTGACTATCAGTGTCCCTAATCAGATGCCTATATATGTAACAATGTAGTGCATGGACCATGCTTAAGTAAAGTAAGTGTGGGGCACAGGTGTCAGAGCAAAGAGCAAACCATATCAACAGCTTCATATAATTCTTACATCATATGTTTGTTCTTTCTTCTATCTACTGACCTCTGGTCACTACTGGTATTCTATCACATGGATCCCCTATTTGACCCACCTCATACTCCATTTGCTCTTTTCTTTGTCCTTACAAAGTTCAATCACCCCTCCAACTTCTTGAACATCACCTTACATCATGTTACTGTGACACATGCTTAGCCACTCAGTCACACTGCTCTGTGCACTTAATTGCTTACACATATATTGCACAAGTTGTGTACACAAATAAGACAACACCTCAGTTGTTCTCTCCTCTTGTGTATGTTTGGGTTTCATCACAACTTTATTTCTTACCTCTATCTAAAGTTATCTTTCGTTGCTCTACTACCTCAGTACTTCTTCACCCTGCTGAGGTTAGTAGTGTCCCATCTTTGCTCCACTCTATTTCTAACTTGTACCTGTTTTAACTCTACCTCTCCTCTGCAGATCCTCCATATCTTCATATGCCTTGTCTCTCTGCTCAGACATCTTCCTCTGGTATCCACAATGTGGAGCCATCATTGTTCCAATAATATTGTTTGCCTCCTGATCATGGTCACTGCACTCCTGGATTCTCAACAGTTCCTGGAGTCATTGGAGTCACGCAGTCATATTGTACATATCAACCAATAACCAAAGGCCCTCACAAGACAATGAGTAAGGTCTGCAGTGACTGTGAGTGGTGATACTCTGCAGCAGGTGTGAGAACACTGAGTGAGCATCTGCAGTCCAGGTGAGAAAGGAGTCATAATCATATCATAAGTGGGCCAATTTGAGATTGGACAACAAACACATCACTGGCCAATAGTCTGTGATGAGATCACCACACTAGATCATGTGCAGTAAGAGGATCAGTGGTGATATGATGTAAGGAAAATACAGAGAATATAGAGAAAAATGAGGAGAACAATATGTGGCCTGATAAATACCCCCTTCATAAGGCAAGACATCCTGATGAGCAGAAAATAGACCAGAGCATGCATGACAGGTGTCATCCTCAATGACATGAATGGAATCAATTCAAAGCCTTCCATCAAAAGGGAGAATATGGGTGAAGACAGTGGGATGTCAACATTAGGATAAGCTTCTTGTGCCCAACTTGAAGCGATCATGGCTCCACCTCTTCCTAATCCTCTACCCCCAGTTTCCACTTTAGCAACTGAAGGAATGCTGTCGTCTCATTACCTAGTTACCACTATGTTTCATAGTGACTGATTGCAACCCAACCCCTCTATTGATTCTTACATTCTTACATGATTGATTCAGGTCAAACAGAAATGAATGATGTCTCCCTACCTCCCATCTTATCAACACCAGAAGTCATATCCTCCACCTCCTTTATCACACCAGTTTTTCCCACTGCCTTCTTAACACCTGTATCTGTGAGGCCAATGCTACATCGAAGCCAAACAACTGAAGAAAAGCTAAAAGCAACTAAAAAGGACAATCTCACTTTGACTAGTGGATATCCCAGGTATATAATCAGTATAGTAAGACATGAGAGGAGAGACACTACTGCACCTTGATGAGCTCCCATAGAAATGGTGTGAGGGCAAGCAAGAGGAGGAATGATCCAGAGTGAGAAAGAGTTAAGGCTACCAGTGAACTGGTGCCTTGAGTCACACAAGTGTGGGAGAGAAGGTACATCAAGAGAGATATATATTATCAAGTACAAGATGACTGTTTATATACAGTGGGGGTCAGCACACAGACCATATAACTAATAGTGGCTAAGAGTGTGTACAGTAGAGTATGAGAAAAAGTCAACACACCTAGCAGATATCCCAGATGATCAGAACTGGGGATAAAACACTAAGTGGACTATAGCATATATAGTACTGTACTGTAGGGCAGGTATACCAGTAAGACAGAGCCCACAGTAAGTATAAAAATAACAACCAATAGGCGGAAGGGATGTGTCAGTGCTGACTGAGGCTCTGCAGCATCAGTGATATTCCACAGCAGGTGTGAGAAGGATTGATGAGCATGCACAGTAAGAGTGAGAGAATGAGTCATAGCTGTATAGTAAATGGGCTGATTGGAGATCAGACAACATACATGTCATTGGCCAATAGAGACAAGCAAGAGGAATGCATGACCATGAGAATTGCTTTGATAGATCAAGAGCAATTATAGAATCTGTGATGATAGAGATATAAGAAAAGGAGAAGAAAATAGAGAAAAATAGGGAGAAAAGAAGGGAGAGAAAGGTGGCCTGACAGTATTTCTCCCTCAAATACATCAAGCACCCACTATCTAGCAACTACAGCAATGAAAGTCAGAGCCCTGGATGCCTTTGATGGTGATATAATGCATACCCCACCTCTTTCTCTGAGGAAGAAAGATCACAACAATCCTTTCTTACATGACTTCAGGAACAGCTCTAGCATGATCAATATGTTAGGGATAACCTTTCAGGTGTTGGAATCCATGTATGATACATGACACTGACCATGCCTTTGTCTCATCTTATCATACAAACTAGACACTTTCTACTCTGCCTGACATCTCTCACTATACATCACTTGTGACCACTTTTGCCACCACTACTATGTCACTAGCAATTTACACTCCTCTCCAAATCAATCTTGTCTTGACTATATATACTTGTCTTAATCATCCAAACACTCTAGCACTTTAAGCACATTGCTGCACCACTCACTATCTCTGCAAACTTACCCTATACCCTTGTTGCTCTCTATCTATCTTTTCTGCATACTCACCCTATGCCCTCATCACCCTCTATCTGTGTACTTACCCTATCCCTTGCCACCACCAGTTGCACTTTTATTGCCTTCAGTTGCACTTTGTTGCACATTGTCACTCTCTGTTGCCCTCAGCTGCTTTTTGTTGCTCTTTGTTGCTCTCTGTCACCCTCTGTCACTCCTTTGTCACTCTCTGTTGCCCATCATGTGGGCCTCTAATTCATCTTGTACCTATCTATCACTCTGTCCTGCTCCTTTGCTTCCTTACATCAGGCATCACAGTACCTTCTTACCAGTCCTTCATGGACAATCTCAACAAAGCCTTCCATGACCCCCAATTAGAAATCAAGGCAATGGCTGAGCTTCACCAGCTCAAACAAGGCAAGGGAGCAGTCAGCAAAATTTCATATCTTGGCACCAGATGTAGGTAACACAGATGATACCTCTCTCATCAACTACTACCAGGTCAGTATCAACAATGCAGTTGTTCAAGATATCTATTGTATGGCAAAGATGCCTACTACATTTTGGTCTCAGTCTCCATTCATTTCACCTTTCTTCTTCATCAAGAAGGATGGCAAGCTTAGTCCTGCTCAATACTATTATCAGCTCAATTGATTGGCAGTCAAAAACCAATATCTTATCTCTGATGTCATTGATAAACTCAAAGATGCCTGCATCTTCACCAAGTTTGATGTCCATTGGGGTTATAACAATGTTCAGATCAAACCTGGAGACAAATGGAAAGCAGCAGTCAAGACCAACTGAAGGATGTATAAACCCCTCATTATGTTCTTTGGCCTCATGAACTCCCCTGCTATGTTTCAAGCCATGTGAACAAAATATTATTGGAAAGGCAAGATACTCATCTATATGGATGATATCTTGATCACTATTGCTACTGTGAGGTGCACATTGTGAGGTGCACACTAGGACAGTGAGGTCACAACTGAAGGGAAGGGGGATTGGCAATGAAAGAGACAATACACCTTTAAGATGAGTCACACTGTATAGTGGATATCTCAGATGTATAAAGCTAAGGAACTATCTACTACATAGGGTTCCTTATATACTATAGAGATCAGCACACAGACCATGTGCTGTCACTATAGGGCAGGCATATATAGCTAAGATGCACAGCATCTGTGAGAAATATCAGTAAGCAATGTGCAGCATTGCACTGCATCAGTAAGCATCTGTGGGAAATGTAGTCATAAATGTACAGTAAGCAGCCTGATGATTAAATGAGTATGAGTCATATATAATCATGATAAGATCTACTGATGATCTGATAAGATATCTCTAGTAGATCTTCAGCAATAAGAGTAAAAGAAATCATAAAATTAAAAGAAAAAAAAGTACATTCTGACACACATGAGAGCAAAGCCACCACAACTGCACAAGTGAGATAGAACTTAGAGATACTTCAAGGACTAACACACAACTGTGGATATCCCAGATGTATAAAGTTAAGTAAATACATGCTACAGACATTCAGTATCTATAGTGATGATCTTGAGGGCAGTTATAGTACTTGTCAGGCTGCCTTTTATTTTTCTCTTCATTTTTCTTATTTTTCTTATATTTACTTCACTACAGATCTCTCTATCACTCCTGATCTATCAGAGTGATTCTCACAGTCTCACTTTCCTCTTGTTCATCTTTATTGCCCAATCATGTGTATGCTGTCTGACCTCAGATTGGCCTGGTTATGAAGTAGTTATGACTCTTTTCTCACATTTACTGTAGATGCTTACTCAGCCTTCTCACACTTGCTGTGGAGTATCACCAATCTTTTTCACACCTACTGTGGACATCAGTCATCCCCTTTATGATTGGTTGTTGTTATTAACTCTACTGCACATTCTTTGCTAGTTCATATGCCTGCCCTAGAGTATATACTGTAAGACTTTGAGTGCTTGCTAAGAGTGGCCTATTGGATGGTCTTAGGGATTGTTTAATGAGGTGCTCCTGGTCATGAGCTGGTTGTGATGAGCAGTGTAAACATTCCTGAAGATGATGAATAGAGGGATCAAAGAGATAGTGATGAGAATAATAGCTCTGATGACTATATGAGGATCCAGAGTGATTGTCAGGACACATTTATTTTTCTTTACATTTTACAATTTCTTTTATCCTTATTGCTCAAGATCTACACAAGATATCTTATCAGATCATGTAGATCTTATTGCAATTATATATGACTCATTCATCGGTCCGATTACTGTACAGATATGACACGTATTCTCACAGTTGCTTACAGAGCTTCTCACAGATGCTGCGCATCCTTACTGATGCTGTGCAAGTTGCTTATTGATGTTCACAGGAATGCTGCACATTCCTTTATGATATACCTGCCCTACAGTACATACATGGTCTGTGCGCAGATTCTTTTTAGTATATATACTTCAGCTGTATCGTAATTACTCTTCAGCTGAATACATCTGGGATATCCGTTTGCACAAGCGTGATCTCATCCCTCTTGTTAGCCTCTCCTCCTTCTTTGTACATTGTGTGACCTTGCTGGCAAATGTCGGCCTCACAATTGTATTCAGCTCTCATCCCTTGCAACCTCACACGCCTATCCTCTTCCCGCATCATCAATCCCCTCCCTCCTCACTCAAAGAGAGTGTTGTACTGTTATAGTTCTCAAGTTCTTTGTAGTTCAGCTGCAGCGCTGGGCCGTACATTGCCTCAGCGAGCAGTGCAAGGGTGTCTACCAATTAGTGGGGCATCAAAGATCTCTCTGACAACCGTTCGGACCAGAGATACTATAACTTTTACTATATCAAAGATCTCTTTCGTAGTAGTTTAAATACTTAGCACAACTACCTACGCTCCACTTCCACTCTGCGTTTGAAAGGCTTGTTCCTTTGAAAAAGGAACAAAGAGTTTTCACTTCACGCAGTTTTATTTTCATCATTCCGAGAATACTTCGCTCGGAAAAGAGGACTAGGTCAGGCAAATCATACACCAGACTTATTTCCCCTCTACCTCCACCCACACGACCACACACTTCTCAAGCCCTTATCTGCTTCTACGGCAACGCATTCAAATATCGCCGACAGCAAGCAATCTGGTTCTATAAATTGCACAACCCATACTATGACACTCATCCTGAAGAATTCCCGTGGCATTACTTTCCTCACTACTGGGAAAGAACCAGCCCGTATTACAATTCACTCCCCCAACAATTCATCTTTAGGGGAGAAGTCATCAGATGAGCGGTCCTTCAAATTGGCAAGCACGAGAACCAATATCAATAATACCAGATTTGTCAGAAGAAAGAATGGACGACGACCGAATAATGCCAATGGCGACTCAGATAGTGGACATGGAGGATACCTTGGAGATGATGAGGCACGAAATAGAACAATCGAAGTTGGCACAACAACAACAAGTTCATCAATTGGAAATGGGGAACGCATTGGTTGAGATAACCAAATCCTTGGCCAAAATAACGTCGATGCTATCCGCCCCCCAAACCCAAACGCCACCTTCGACAAACATCTCTGGCCTCACTGCCACCCACATGGGCCACGTATTTGCCCAACACCGGGTAAAAGTTTCATCACCTACTCCATACTCGGGGAAGCGTGACAAGCTTGATTCCTTCATACAAGAATTATTTCTTGTATTCGCAGCAAACAAAATGTGGACCAACAGTGACAGAATCACATATGCCCTATCATATATGATAGGAGGAAGCACGGAAGCCTGGAGAAACTTAGTGGTTGCCAAGCAACGATTACATGAAGCCCATCCAAACAATCCATCATATCCAGAACCCTTTACAAACTGGATGGACTTCGACATGAAATTGCAAGCACAATTCGGTGATCCAGACGAAGCACAAATGGCGCAACAACAGTTGCATAAACTATGTCAAGGAGGAAAATCAGCAGAAGAATTCACTACAGAATTCCTCTTAATAGCAGCCAAAACAAAATACGACGATGAAGCACTCATCGACTGCTTTAAAAGAGGACTTAATGTGGATCTTCTACAGAAAATCTATAACATCAATCCTCCTCCCTCGACATACCTATCATGGCAGCAAATGGCGCAGAGTATGGATCGACATATGAGAGAGTTCAAGCAATTGGTTGCAGACAGGGGATCCTCAAGCTGGGGACCCAGATACGACCGCAATGCTACTCAAACAAATGTCGCTAATCCTTCTGCAACCCATAAAGCCAGCAATGAAACGGTACCAATGGATGTAGATTGAGCACAAAGACGCCGCGAAATCATCTGCTTCAACTGTAGGGAAAAGGGGCATATATCATGAGACTGTCCACAAAAGAAGAAAGAGAAATTGCGCACTATTCACAAGCAGATTAGGAGTATGACTACAGAAGAATTTGCGCAGATGTTGAATGATGAGGCGATAAAGAAAATCGCTAGAGAAGCGGGTTTTGGAAAGGACGAGTAGTAGATGTCACTACATCGTCCAATCAATTTTCAGTACTTACTCCAGATGATGGCACTGTTGACCACGCCAATGTATGTGATCCAGTTGAAATATTTAATCACATTGCATCAGAGGAAAAGATTGAAGAAGAGACATCAGAGAGTATGCCCTCTCTTAAAAAAGAAAAGCACGTTATCATGGGAATACAAACAGAATTACCCATGATAGAATTGGAAATCAAAAGACCAGACAGTGGACAGGTGATTACTATCCAAGCCTTGGTAGATTCAGGAGCAACAACCTGTTACATAGATGAAGAATTTGTCAAAATGAATCGTCTAGCCACAAAGAAACTCCCGATCGCCATTCCAGTCTATAATGTAGATGGAACAAGAAATGAACGAGGTTCTATCAAAGAAACAGTGGATCTTATAGTCAAAATACAGAATCATACAGAAAGAAATACATTCTGTGTTACAGGATTAGGAAAAGTCAATCTTATCCTCAGAGAAACATGGCTAAAGATTCACAATCCAGAAATAGATTGGGAAATGGGCAAGGTGAAATTCACGAGATGTCCACGACGATGTCACATCAGAGTAGTAGCAGAACGAAAGGAACGAAAACAGAAGAAGAAAGGAGAAGTCCTGGAATTGAAGGAAGTTGACGATGAAGAAGGAGACACATTAGGAAAAGAAGACAAAGTACTATGTGTCATGGTCGGAGGTCCTGAACTGGAAGCATCCATATCAAACATATCTCAGGATCTTGCAATCGAAGCAGAGAAACGAAAGATCAAAAGATCATTTGAAGATATAGTACCCAAAGCGTATCATGGCTTTAAATCGGTTTTTGCAAAATAATCGTTTGATGAATTACCTCCCAAAAGGACATGGGATCATGCAATCGAATTAAAGCCAAATGCAAAAATGCATATGGGGAAGATCTACAATCTTTCATTTACCGAACAAAAAGAGTTAGAGAAGTTTATCAAAGAAAACTTGAAATCAGGACGAATCAGACCATCGAAATCACCAATGGCTTCCCCTTTCTTTTTTATCAAAAAGAAATCAGGAGAATTACATCCCATTCAAGACTATCGACGCCTAAATGAGATAACGATCAAAAACTCTTATCCTTTACCACTCATTTCAGAATTGATCGACAAACTCAAAGGGGCAAAATACTTCACAAAACTTGATATCAGATGGGGATATAACAATGTTCGTATAAAAGAAGGAGACGAATGGAAGGCTGCTTTCATCACAAATCAAGGATTATACGAACCTCTTGTTATGTTTTTCGGACTTACAAATAGTCCTGCCACATTCCAAACAATGATGAATCATCTCTTTAGAGAGTTGATAGCAAAAGGAAAAGTGGTGGTATACATGGACGACATCCTTATCTTCACAGCGACGATTGAAGAACATAGGATTATAGTGGAAGAGGTGTTGAAGATATTATGTGATAATAAGTTGTATCTCAAACCAGAAAAATGCGACTTTGAAAAGACAGAAATCGATTACCTTGGACTAAAAATCTCCTTTGACAAAATTATGATGGATCCCGTCAAAGTTCAAGGTATCGCAGAATGGCCCGTACCAACCTCAGTCACAGAAGTTCGCTCCTTCCTCGGTTTCACCAACTTTTATCGACGTTTTATCAGAGAATTCTCAGATATCACAAAACCCCTCAACTCACTCCTACAAAAAGATGTCAAATGGCATTGGGATTCAGAACAACAAGAATCATTCAAAAATCTCAAAACAGCGTTGTGCTCTCAACCTGTTTTAGTTTTTCCTGAACCCAATCGTCCTTATCTTGTAGAAGCAGATAGTTCGGGTTATGCCACTGGAGCAGTATTATCACAGATGAGAGATGATGAGAAATGGCACCCCGTGGCGTATATCAGCAAAGGGCTATCACTGGCAGAGAGAAATTATGACATCTACGACAAAGAGATGTTAGCTGTTATATGTGCACTAGAGCAATGGTGGCACTATCTAGAAGGAACAGATAGTCCTGTCCAGATCCTCACGGATCACAAAAACCTAGAGTACTTTATGAGTGCCCAGAAATTGAACTGTTGCCAGGCTCGATGGTCTCTTTTTCTTTCTAGGTTCAACATCCACCTTTCCCACAGACCGGGAAAGAGTTCAGCCAAGCCAGATCTCCTCTCAAGACGAGCAGATCATAAAGAGGGAGTGGAACATGACAACGAGAATGTCATACTGCTTAAACCCGAATTTTTCAAATCAAGTGATCTGATTGATAGCGCTTGCGCATCTCAGATTACAGACAAACACCTTATAGCAGTTATGACAAACAATATTCCACTACTTCAGAAAATTGCAGACGAACAGGAAAAAGATGGAGATGTCAAAATGTGGGCAGAATTATCAACAGATGAATGCAAAACAGCAACCATAGCAGGATGGGGACAAAATAAAAAAGGATTACTCACGTTCAAAGACAAAATCCTAGTCCCTGATAGTTGCAGAGCAGAAGTTGTGAAATATTGCCATGACACTCCAATTGCGGGACATCCTGGACAATGGAGGACACTGGAGTTAGTGTTGAGAACATTCTGGTGGAAAGGAATGGCCATGTATGTTGGAAAATATGTCAAAAGTTGTGACATTTGTCAAAGAACAAAAACAATAACAAAAAAACCACAAGGCGAATTGACACCAAATGAAATACCATCAAATCCATGGCAAATTATATCCACAGACCTTATCACACAATTACCCGAAAGCCAAGGATATGACTCAATACTCGTGGTTGTTGATCATTTCTCTAAAATGATACACATCATGCTGACAACATCAGACATAACTGCAGAAGGAATAGCGAGGATGTTCAGAGATAATGTTTGGAAACATCATGGACTCCCTGAAAAGATCATATCAGATCGAGGACCACAATTTGCTTCC
>QLPN01010833.1:0-10083 GCA_003314395.1 Albatrellus ellisii
CAAGATGTGCAGTCTGGCAAGCATGGACATGCAGAGGGGCAGCAGCAGGGGCCACCAATGATGCATGTGGGGGAGTAACAGGCACCACCACAGTGACCTCAGCTAGGAATACAGCAGGAAGAGGAGTCAGCAGCAAAAGAGGAACAGGAGGCACAGGGGAAGGTGTGCACATGTGAGCAGAGGGAGGAGTGGAAGTGACAGGGTGAGGATCACTAGAAGGCATGCTGGTGTGGCCATTGAGGATGTCCCTGTCATCATCATTATCATCATCATCATTGTCATTGTGTGGAGCTTGCTGGGGAAGAGGAAACACATCGAGGATGGACAGGCCTGCAGTGAGTGCCCTTGTCCCAGAACAACCAATCCTTCATGCCAGACTGATATCCAACAAACATCAGGGGGTGCACATGGGGCTCTAGTTTCAAGTGCTGGTCAGGGACATGTACCCAGGCTTTTCACCCAAAGACATGCAGATGTGAAATGTCAGGAGGTGACACCTCAGGTGACCACAGTGCTGTGGGAGTGAGCCAACCCAAGCATTGCATGGGTGAGAGATTGTAGGTATGCACAGTGGTGCATACCGCTAGCTCCCAGAAGCCACCAGACAAGCAAGCACAATGCAGGAGGGAGAGTGCCTGGTTGAGGATGGTCTGGTTCCAGAATTCAACATGACCATTCTGTTGCAGTGAGTAAGGCACAGTTTGCTGGTGTTCAACACCTTTCTCCAGAACCAGGGTGCTAACAGCTGCATTGATGTACTCTCCACCTCTGTCCATCCAGAGGGTAGTAGGGTGATGACCAAAGAGAGTGATGGAATGGGTGAGGTAATGGTGCAGTGCATTGGAGAGCTGCTCTTTCCACTGCAGGGGGTAAACCACACCAAACCCGGAATAGTCATCCAGGAAGGTGGCAAAGTAGCTTGACCTGGATGCAATGGAGATAGTACCAATCAGACCAATGAGGTTGGAGTGGACTAACTCCAGGATGCAGGAGGTGTGAGACCATTAGAGGCAGAAGGATGCCCAGGGGAACTTGCCTTGCAGGCACCCAACACAGGGTTTGATAGAAGGAGAAGGAGTGGGAGGAGAGAAGCTGGACAGCCGGGTTGCCTGAATTTGATGAACCACTGCTTCTGATAGATGGCCCAACCACTCATGCCAAAGATGAACAGATGGGGCAGAGGTGGTGGCATGTGAGTTAAGGGAGGTTGTGCCAGATAGCTTTACCCAGTAGGTCCTGTCTTTGAGGAAACCAATGCTGAACTGTTTCCCATCTTTCGCAATAGTGCAGGATCCCTTCTCATATGTTATGCAGAAACCAAGAGCATCCAGCTTGCTGATGGATAAGAAGCGACCTGATGCCAACAGGACATGCAGTAGTCCTGAGAGAGTGAGGGACACTGGGAAACCATTCAGCAAGACATGTGTGGCTGCTCCACTTCCTTCACTGATGCAAGGTATGGTGGAGCCATTCCCTACAGTGACAGTGCATAGGGATAAAGGCCTATATGTTGCAAAGTCAGACCAATATGGCATTATATGGTCTGTGCAGCCAGAATCCAACATCCATAGGCCACAGCCCTCATAGTAGCAAGCATCAATTGAGGTGGCAGTAGACAAATGATTCAACATAGTAGTTCCTCCTCTGCTATCACTAGGTCCTTTCTCCTTGTCCTTATCTTTCCCTCTCTTATCCAATCATGCCTTTACATCATCCAGCATGCCATGCAGAGCACAACAGGTGTTGATGGTATGGTTGTGTCATTTGCAGTGGGAGCAGAAAGAAGCATTTCTTGGTGTGGGAGCTGAGTTCTGTCGGAATGCTGCAAGGGCTGGAGCAGGCTTCTGTGCATGCAGGGCATGGGAGACGATGGTTATTATGATAAACATGAGTGCAAAGATGTATGAGGTGGCCAGTAGCCACAAAGTTAAAGGCAGGCACATCTTGCAGTAGTGAAGTGTAGAGAAGTCACAGATGCAGTAGGGCAGTGTGACATGGTTCAGATGTGTCAGACAGAGAGGCAAGACATCTAAGGGTAAGGTGACAAACATGCAGTAGTGAAGTGTAGAGAAGTCACAGATGCAGTAGGGCAGTGTGACATGGTTCAGATGTGCTGCAGGGAAGAGGTAAGGAAGTGTAAGGAATAGGATAGGGAATGTACTCACTCAGATGGAGAGGCAAGACATCTGAGGAGCTAGTAGCATAGAGTGCCTATCTTATATAGTAGAGTAAGGGTAGAGTTGTAGCAGAGAATGTAAGTAGAATACAACAACTACCCAATGAAGGGGGACACATGTCATTCCAGAGAAAGATGTGGTGTGTGAGTTCCCAGATGTATGGTAAGTAGTCCAAGGAGTACAAGTAGGTATATGTATGGCATAGGTGAAGCACATTTGTAAGTATGTAAGTGAGTGCCATATGGAGATGGAGGGAGCCAAATGAAGATGAGAGTGTGGTATGTACAGGGATTTCAACAGCTTCATCCTGGCTTCCTCATTGAGGATGCACCCTTGAATGTTGCCAAGGGAGAGGTGAGTGATGTCAGAAGAGGCAAGGACAGAAGAGGTGAAGTGCCCCCAAGAGGCTGGAAGAGTGTGCAGAGTGATAAAACACATCTGTTGCTCTGAGACATCAACCCTGGAGGTGGTAAGCTGTTCCCATATGACCAGCAATGTGTCAAATTGGGGAGTAAGTGGTGTGTACATATTGTACTTGCAGGTGAATAAGGCCTGAAATTGGATGAACGCTCCCATAGCTGACTGTTTCCCATACACTCCTTTCAGTATTTCCCATGCTCATGCTGCTGTAATGGACTGCAATGTGATGGAAGTCACAGGTTGGGTGCTACAGTGCATTGAGATGATGGCCTTTGCTATTTTGCTGTTGTTGGTATAGAGCTGTGTTTTGTCACTGTTGGTGATGGTGATGATGGGTAGACCACCTTCTACATCTGTTGTCAAGGTGATAGGGTCTGGTTTGGGTTTGGTGATGGTGTACCAAATACCCATGATGATTAGGGCAGATTTCACCATGTTCACCCATTGGTGGTAGTTCTCCATGGATTCAAGGATGACGTTAATTTTGGGTATGGAGATGGAGTAAGACAGAGAGATGAAGTGTAAAAGCAGGAGTGAGTAGATGATGCGAGGTGATTGCAAGAGTGAGAGAAATGCAACACTGAGCTTGAGTAACAAGTAGAGAGTAGCACAGATGGCCTGGGCAGGGCCCATAACCTGACAAATGCAGGCCATGTGCATGAGTAGAACTAGAATTGTTCTCTATAGTAGTAAGACCTATGTGTAACTACTTATAGTAACTCCAGTGGTGCATGGACCAGAGTGTTGTGTGTTGTAGAACTTGTGTACCCATATGTGTACATGTGTGTGTGAGAGTACAGTATGATAGATGAAAAAGGAAGGTTAGTATTGGATAAGCTATAATCATCAATAGTGTGTGAGAAGAGTAAGAGAGGATTGAAATCCTGAGCATGAGTGAGGAGAGGAGAGTCACACATATAGCCCAGGCAGGGCCCATAACCTGATGAGAACAGGCCATGTGTGAGAGGAGGATACAACTTGTTCCTTATTGTATTGTGGTCATACTACTGTCTACTTATAGTAGTTTGTATAGTGCATGGACCAACTATGATAAGGGTGAGGATGTGTGTGTTTGTATCTATATGTTTGTAATCAGAACATGTTGTAAAAATGTGGTTGTAGTGCTATGCATGGGTTATGTGTGTGTCAGATAAGACGTAAAGAAGATGTTTGTATACAGTGGAGCTGATTGAAATATACAGATATTCCAACATGATGATGGTGAGAAGCATCCTGAGATGCACACAGTACATGCAACTAATGGCAAAACTCAATGATAAGACCCTCTTCCTCTTCTTGCTGCTGGCAGTGACCATTTCCCCATCACCTTATTCTCATTTACAGTACCAGAACTGGTGCACAGACCATATGCAGTACATCAGGGTGGGTACATAAAGTTACAATGCACAGCAAGGATGGGGTCCCTAAGATAAGAGATAAAAGAGTGGATATTTGGGTATGGCCAATTAAGATTATACCAATAGACTTCACACTCTATAGGCTTACAAAGTGCAAATGCAAATGCAAGGAGTAAGTGGGTGGAAAGTGGAAAGATGTGTGGTGATTGGGGTCACTTTGATGTGGTGTGGCACATTGCATGACACTGCTACATTGAATTGAGCAGAGTTATAGAAGCAAAAAAAAGGATGACATCAGCTTACATAAGTATATTATGTAGTTATTTATGAGTTATGTAAGCATGTTTCACAAATGGTTTGTATTATGTAATCATGTTATGTAATCATATTACTCTATCTTGAGTTTTGTAAATAGGTTACCTTGTTCTATCTGATCTCACCACCTTCCTCTTTGTTGCTTGTAGACTGAATAAAAATACCCCATCACTGCTAAGAGTGGCCTATTGGATGGTCTTAGGGATGGTCTGAAACAATAATACCCCTGGTAACAAGGTAATGAATATGTGCTTGATAGGTGTAGTAACCATTCCTGATGACAATGAAGAGAGGGATCAATGAGATAGTGACAAGGATGATACCACCAATGACTAAATGAGGATCCAGAGTGACAAGTTTAGGATGTCTCAGTGATATTTAGAGTGACTTAGAGACCTTAGACTTAGTTCTTTAGAATGAAGTGAGTTTGTAGCAAGCTTAGGTCAAGTGCAGTATAGGATGTTGGAAATACTGATGGTAACTGTTCAGCTTCGCTATACTATCACCCACACATCTTCTTTACATCCCTACAGATGCACGTTCTACTACTTACTAAACTCACTACCATGTTCTAGACCTACTTACATCACTACAACCATGTTTGTGTAGCATGAACTACACCCCCACATACAAACCCACATTTACTCTCCGCCTGAACTCAGCTCAGCGTGCACTACTTATACTACTCTCCCCACTTTCTGTAGCTCTATGGCATTATACAAAATGTCATACCACGTCTCTTCACTCTGCGCCCTAGTGCGCACTACTTCCTACCTCGTCTGCTCCCTTCTCTTCTTTGTTGGCTCCTACCTGCACTCACATAGGAGAATCCCTAGATTGTGAAGTTGACAAGACTGGGGTTTAAGACCACCAGTCTTTCAACTACTTATACAAACTCAGAGTCCTAAAGATAGTACAAGTAAATAAGGTTCATGGATCAACAATGATTGTGCAGCAATCAATGATGTCACATGACCTAAGATGTGTCCATGATTATAGTAAGTGGCTCAGCCACAAGCACAAAATGAACTAGAGATAAACAAAGATAAATAAAAGCAAAAATAGGAAGTCCTTGCTAATTATATAGTGATAGCCCTTAGCAAGTAAATGTTATAATAAATAAATAAAGATAAAAGGAAAAAGCTAAGTCTTTATAGTATTTGGAGCTAAGCTCACAGTGCAGTAATAGATACTGTAATACTATAAAGATAAAGAGAAATAGAGTCCTTACTATAAGTATGAGCTAAGCTCAAGATGTAGTTAATACTACACTTATAGTAAGTAAGACAAAAGAAAAAGAAAAAGAAAAGAAACTGTTATGAGGTGCCATAGCAAGTGCCTCATAACAATCATATTTTGAGCAAATAATTTAAGAGAGGTACTAATACCATTGTTGTGGGTGGTGGTGGTGGTGAAAAGCACAAGGTGGGGTGTATGTTGATGAGTGGAAGTGCACTTGTGTTGCAGAACATTCAGTATTGATGACTTACTATATGCATAGGATAATATTGAGGAGCTTGTTGACAGACTGGTACAAGATATTCATTGCCCTGAGAGCAATGGTGCAAAGAGCTGGTCCACCAGGTGAATGAATTACCTAATCATACTGGTGGCCCATATATCTGGTGGGGAATGAGGCTTGGCTTTCAGGCCCAAGCCATGGCAGTGGCTCAAGCTCTGGTGGCAGCCCAAGCTCCAAGTCCAGCTAGCCAGGTTTTTATTCCAATTAAAAGCTACCCCTTAATATTAATACTCACAGGGGGCACTACCTATTGACATTAGTCACTATCTCCTCAATCTGCAGATCCAATAGACTTTCTGAGACTGAGACTGATGTTGATAGCAGGATCAATGATCCAGACTGGGATCCTGCAACAGGAACACCCCCATCTGAGTCAGATTAGCAATAGTTTAGGTTACTAGATTCATATTGTAAGTTTTTTATGGCAGAATTGTGTCATTACATCATAAGCAGGGAATGAAGCTGCATATATGCACACAGACAGTGTGAGCGCAGGTATGAGCCAACAAAAAAGAGAAGGAAGCAGACGAGGTAGATTGCCATATAGGCACAGTAGTACATGGTGTGCACTAGGGCGCAGAGTGGAGAGACTTGATATGACATATTGTATAATGCCATATTGCTTCAGAAAGTGGGGGGTGTAGTATATGTAGTGCATGCTGAACTGAGTTCAGGCGGAGTGTAAATGTGGGGTTGTAAGTGGGGGTGTAGTGATGTAAGTGGGTCTAGAACGTGGTAGTGAGTTTAGTAAGCAGTAGAACGTGCATCAGTAAGGATGTAAAGAAGATGTGTGAGTGATAAGTATAGCAAAGCTGAACAGTTACTGTCAGTATTTCCAACAGACAGAAGGCATTATGGCAACATCATTGGCTAGCCTGAGGTGTTACAATAAAACTAGTATATCTAAGACTACATGTGACAAAGGAAGTGAGGCACATTCCATTAGGAAAGCTTGCATGTGCAGCCAAGTTGACAGAGAGTGTGTTATTGCTGCCTCCTATACTTGTCAGGAGGCATTGACCATGCGTCTGTATACATTGACATTGCTTATCTGGCTAAGCTTGTTGGGTATTCTCTGTTGACATTCTAGTCTTACTAATCTACTCCTTCCTTTTTCGTCAATATACTGTACCACACACCACATCATTCACATACATGCATACACACATTCTTCATCCTACCGATAAATGGTCCGTGCACTGTAGCACTTACTATAAGTAGACTACAGTGACACAGACAACAATAAGAACTATTCTAGTTCCCTTTTGCGTATGGCCTGTGTTTCACAGGTTATGGGCCCTGCCCAGGCTATATGCACCTCTCTCTTACTCACCGCCATCTTGATCTTCACCTTCCTCCACTCACACACTTATCTCGTGTTCACCATCATCATTTCTCAACTCACAACTCCCTCACTTGCCGCCTCCATTCCAAAAATCAATATCACTCTGGAAGGTTCCGACAACTATAAGCAATGGGCAAATATCGTCAAATCCACCCTTATCATCATGGGTATCTGGTACACTATCTCGAAGGGACCAATCCTACCTATTGCTAAGAGTGGCCTATTGGATGGTCTTAGGGAAAGTCTATACTGTTACTCCTGGTAACCAAAGTTTGGATCTGAGTTTGATGAACGTAATAGAGGTTCCTGATGATGATGAAGAATGGAATCAATGAGATAGTTATGAGGATAATTCCACCAATAATGATTTGAGGATCCAGAGTGACGAGTGTAAGATGTCGTTTAGTGACATTTTAGTGGCTTAGAGGTCTTAGACTTAGTTCTTTAGAGAATGAGGTGAGAGGGTAACGAGTTTAGGTCAAGCACAGTTTAAGGAGAATCCCTAGATTGCGAAGTTGACAAGACTGGGGTTTAAGACTGCCAGTCTGTCAACTATTTATACAAAACTGGAGATCTAACTATAGTAAGGTTGCACAGTATTGCACAGTAAGTAAACAATAGTGCGCAGTAATGCGCAGTAAGTACGTGTCCATGTGATATAAGTGGCTCAGCCACAAGCATGAAACGAACTAGAGATAAACAAAGGTAAATAAGAGTGAGAAAAGATAGTCCTTGCTAATTGTATAGTAATAGTCCTTAGCAAGTAAATGTTATAATAAATAAAAAGGGAGATAAAAGATAAGAGATAAGTCTAATATAGTACTTGGAGCTAAGCTCACACTTAAGTATGTAAATACTTAAGTACTATAAAAGAGAAAGGAAATGTAAGTCCTTACTAAGTAAAGTGGAGCTAAGCTCACACTTGTAGTAATAATACTACACTTTACTAGTAAGTAAGATAAAAGAAAAAGAAAAAGAAAAAAGAAACGTGTTACAAGGTGCCAAAGCAAGTGCCTCGTAACACCTATTACCTCCACTGAAGAAGTTGAAGGAAGTGCCCCTATCATCACAGTTACCAATGCCGAGCAAATCGAAACCTGGAACCACGACAACGATGTTGCTAAAGCAGTCATCTCCATGCACTGCAGACCGCAACCTGCAGCCATGGTAGCCAGTGAATCCATGACCATGCATCGCACATGGGATGGACTGAAAGAAGTATATGGAAAACAAACTGTCATTGCCACCTTCATCGACTTCCAAGCCCTATTTACCAGCAAGTTCGATATCGGAACTGCTCTCACTCCACAGATAGACGCTCTCATCATCACACAAGACTGCCTTATAGCCTCTGGTGTAGAAGTCAGTGAGCAAAATATGTGTTTCCTCCTTTTACATGCACTCCCACCATCATGGAGCTCCTTCTCCTCCACCCTCCTTGTGTCCTCAGATCTCACTCACCTCACCATCAGAAACATACACAGCCATATCTTGGACAAAGAAGCTTGGACTAAACCTCGCTCTGCTTTAGCAGCCTTCTCCTCCACTCCATCACAAGGAGGACGCAGGAACATGACCTTCTGTTCCCACTGCAAATGATGCAATCACACAGTCAAGACATGTTGGATGTTGCATGGGATGCCCACAGATGTGAAGGCCCAGTTGGATAAGTGGGATAGGGACAAAGACAAAGGAGGAACTGATATACCTACATCCATAAATGCTATGTCCTCTGCTGCTTTGGAATTTGACGTGTGCTACTATGACAGCTGAGGCCTCTGGATGCTTGATTCTGGTTGTACTGACCACATCTCCCCACATCATGGTGACTTCTCTTTGTACCAAGAAGAATCCTTGCACTCTGTCACAGTCGGCAATGGTGCCCTCATCTCCTGTCTGGGTCGAGGGACCTGTGCACATTGCCACCAATTGCCTAATGGACAGTCCATCAATGTTTCTCTGTCTAATGTCCTGCACATACCTAGTGCTTCCAACCATTACCTCTCCATTAGCAAACTTGACGTGCTGGGGTTCACAATCACTTATGGTGCCAGGTGCTGTGATATTAGCAGGAATGGTCAACTGCATAGTACGGGATTCTTGTGGGATGGCACTTACTGGCTGTGCCTGGATCCTCCTTCCTCTGTTCACGCCATTACCTCACCTTCATTGCGCATCTGGCACGAACAGCTTGGCCACCTATCAGAACATGTTGTCCGATGCATCCTCCTGTCTCAACTCTCAGGCTTCACCATTCCCTCATCGCCTTCTACCCCCGGCACATGCTCTGGTTGCCTACTAGGCAAGTTTCCTCGCCTTCCATTCCACATTTCACGTTCACATGCCATGGCCGCCCTTGACCTTGTACACTCTGACCTTGTTGGTCCGATGGCTGTCACATCCCTAAGCTCGCACCATGCATACTTCACCACATTCCTTGGCGATTTTTTGGGTTTTGGTATGGTGTTTTTCCTTCGCTGGAAGGACCAGTTTGGTAGCACACTTGAGCACTACCTTGCCTGTGTACATACCTTGTTTGGCCGCTGGCCTAGGTCCCTATGTTCTGATTGTGGAGGAGAGTACATTGCATCGTCAGTGGCGTCATCCCTGAAGGACAAGGGGATTGAACATCAGCTCACGGTACCTTACTCACCACAGCAGAACAGCAGGGCTGAATGATGGAATCGTTCCATCCTTGATCGTGCACTCAGCCTTCTTCATCATGCTGGCCTGTCTGCAGGGTTCTGGGAACTCGCCATTCGTATGGCTGTTCATACCTACAACCTATCCCTGGCCAAGCAATTGTGCTGGCAAGCACCACAGGCATTGTGGCAGCCCTCCTCTTCGCCGCTGGACGTGTCTCACCTGTGTGTATTTGGATGCCATGCCTGGGTCAAATTCCCCGACGGTCAATGCACCAAGCTCAGTCCTAAATTGCGGCCCCTC
>QLPN01010850.1:3986-15764 GCA_003314395.1 Albatrellus ellisii
CTGCGCATTACTGCGCATTATCGTTTAACATACTGCGCTTTACTGCGCAACTGTACTATAGTTAGATCACTAGTTTTGTATAAATAAGTTGACAAACTGGCGGTCTTAAACCCCAGTCTTGTCAACTTCACAATCTAGGGATTCTCCTTACACTGCGCTTGACTTAAGCTTGCTACAATCTCACCTCACTCTCTAAGAACTAAGTCTAAAAACCCCTAAGCCACTAGAACATCACTCAACGGTATCTTACACTTATCAATCTGGATCCTCGCATCATTATCGGCGGAATTATCCTCCTACTCATTTCCTTGATCCCATTCTTCATCATCATCAGGAACCTCTATTACGTTCATCAAGCCAATATCCAATACTTGGTTACCAGGAGTAACACTATAGACCTTCCCTAAGACCGTCCAATAGGCCACTCTTAGCACATGGAGGAGTCACAGGAGAGTCTGCTAGAGGTGCATCAGCTATGACAGGGACACAATCTGACTGCACAGGCAAGGAGTCAGCAACAGCAGGAGGCATATCAGGTCCACCAGAAGCTGAAGCTGGTGGGACAGGAGCAGAGCCAACAGCCATTCATGGGGGGAGTATTCTACCACCAAAAGTGTCATCACCATCATCACCATGAGAACTATTGGCATCAGAGTTGTCATTGTTGCAGTCTGGTGCAGGAGGTGTGGGTGGCATAGGTGGAAAGACATCCAGCACAGTGGGTGATGATGAGGCTTCAAGGATGGGGAACATGTCCTCCTGAAAGATGGCATCATGACCGGTGATGCAGCAATGCAAAGCCTTGTCCAAAAATAGCCACCCCTTGGTGCCAGCCTCATACCCAACAAAGGTGAGGGGCCAAGACTTGGGATCAAGCTTTCTGTGCTGATGATCAGGGGTCTGGACCCATGCACAACAGCCAAATACCCATAGATGGGAGACATCAGGCAGACCATCAGCAGGGAGCCATAGTGAGCAGGGAGTCTGCCAGTGCAGGCAATGGACTGGGGAGATGTTGTAGGTGTGCACTGCAGCACACATGGCAAATTCCCAGAAGCCTGATGACAGGCCAGCATGATGGAGAAGACTTAGTGCACAATTGAGGACAGAATGATTCCAACATTCCACCTGGCCATTCTGTTGCAGTGAGCAGGGGACGGTGAGCTGATGGGCAATGCCTTTGTCCTGTAAAAGGCTTGCAATGGAACCAGCTAGGTACTCCCCCCATCTTGGTCCATATGGAGCAACATAGGCCAGCAACCAAAGAGGACATGCATTCAGGCAAGGCAGTGCTCAAGCACACTGGTAAGTTGATCCTTCCATCACAAGGGATAGACAATGCCAAAACTGGAGAAGTCATCCAGGAATGTGGCAAAGTAAAGATTGTGGGAGCCAAATGACACAGTGCTGACAGGCCTGACCAGATTGGAATGGATCAGGCTGAGCACTTCAGTGGCACATGAACAGGAGAGGCAGAAATGGGTTTTGGGAAACTTCCTGAGGAGGCAGCCAGTACAAGGGGACAAGGAGACCCCAGGCAGTGGGAGAAAGCCCAACAATTGTGAGGGCTGAATCCTGCTGACAACTGCTTCTGATAGGTGCCCCAGACACTCATGCCAGAGACAGAGGGATGGGGAAACAAAGGTGTGAATGGACAGAGCAGGCAACAGTGATAACCAGTAAGTGCCTTTGTCTAGGTGCCCAACACTACAGACATGGTCACCCTTGGATATGGTACACTTGCTGCAATCATACATGATGCAGAAACCCAGGGCATCCAGCAGAATGTGCTGCTGCAAGTACATGCCCTTTCCAAGGCAGGTGATAGTAGAGCCATTTCTGATGGTGACATTCTGCAGAGATACCACATTGTACAAGGAGAAATCTCCACAATGAGGGAAATGTGGTCTGTACAACCAGAATCAAGCATCCAGAGCCTGCAGCTGTCATAGTAGCAAGTGTCAAATTCTGCAGCAGAGGAAGACAAGTGATTTAATGTAGTAGCAGAAGTTGTATCCCCAGTAGGACCCTTATCTCTGTCCTTCCTGTACACACAGGCTTGGGCAAGCAGTAACAAACAACATGATTGATAAGAGTAGAGTAAGTGTGTCCCCATAAGGGGAGAGAGTGGCTAACATAAGCTGTGGCAGAAGAGGTAGGAGTGAACACAGTAGGTGACACAACATGGTTTAATTATGCTGCAGGGAAGAGTAAGAAGAGAGTAAGATGGGATGAGGGGGATACTCACTCAGACAGGATAGTAGATGTCTGAGGAGATATAAGTAATGTTGTCCATCTTATATAGTGAATGTAGGTAGGGTTGGAGCAGAGAATGTAGTGGTAAATTACAATGACTACCATAGATGGGAGGGACATGCATCATCCCAGAGTAAAGAGTGGAGTGAGTATTCACAGTTGGGTGTGAGTGGTCTGCAGATGTAAAGGAGGTTGCAGGTATGTATGAAGTATGTATGAAGTATTATAGGGGAAAGCTGAACAAAAGTAGATAGTATGCACACAGTTCTCAACACTTCCCCCTTTTATCTAACCTAGCCTTGACATCATCTGGAATACCATGTAGCATCCAGCAGTGATCAACAGTATGATTCTTGCATTTTCAATGGGAACAGAAGGACATGCTGTGGTGAGGGTTGTTGGAAGAGGAGCCTTGCATGAAGGCAGACAGGGCTGACCTGGGCTTGGTTTGCACTTCTTCATCAAGGATGTGTCCATGGATGTTGCCAATAGAGAGTTGTGATATATCAGAGGACACAAGTAAGGCAGAAGTGAAGGAGCTCCAGGAAGGTGGTAATGCATGGAGTAAGAGAAAGCACATGTCTTGTTTGCTTACTTCAACTCCAGAAGCTACAAGACAGTCTTGTGCAATGATAAGAGCATCAATCTGCAGCATGAGAGGTGTGTTAACATTGTATTTGCTGGTGAATAGGGCTTGAAAGTCAACAAAGGCCATGATGACAGTCTGCTTCCTGTAGATCTCTTTCAGTCCCTCCCATGCATGACATGTGGTCATGGAGTCACTGGCAATGATGGTAGAGGCTTGAGTACCACAGTTCATGGAAATGATGGCCTTAGCTACATTGTTGTCATTCTCCCATGCAGCAACTTCTTCTTTGTTCATGGTGTATTGAGTGGGGAGGCCACCTTCAACTTCCTGAGTTGCAAGGATGGGACTGATGCAGGGTTTCAAGATGGTGTGCCATATTCCCATGATGATGAGTGCCAACTTAACAATGTTTGCCCATTGTTTGTAATTGTCCATTCCTTCCAATATGATGTTGATTTTAGGCACAGACACAGAATAGGAAGGAGGGATCAAGTAGGCAAGGAGAAGGGAGAGCACAATGTAAGAGTGTGAATGTAAGAGGGAGAATATGAGGACTAGAGTGAGGAGAGACAAAATACAGATGGCCTGGGCAGGGCCCATAACCTGATGAAGGCAGGCCATGTGCACAAGTGGAACTAGAATAGTTCTTATTCTTATACAGTAATACAGCAAACTACTCATAGTAAGTGTGGTGACACATGGACCAGAGAAGTATAAGCAATGGGACTGTGTACATCTATGTATATGGGTGTGTGTACAGTATCATAACGGAAAAGGAAGGAGAACATTAGTAAGCATTGTAGTTGTCAACAAAACAAAGACAAATAAACACAAGATGTGATCAGTCCTTGCTAATTGTATAGTAGCAGTCCTTAGCAAGTAAACATTATGATAAATAAAGAAGAAAAGATGAAGGTGCTTTACAGTACTTGGAGTTAAGCTCACAACTAAGTATATAAATACTATAGTACTGTAAAGGTAAGGAAAGATGGAGTCCTTACTATAAGTTGGAGCTAAGCTCACAGCTGTAGTTAATACTACACTTATAGTAAGTAAGATAGAGAAAGAAAAATATGAAAATATGAAAAGAAATAAGTCCATTATGAGGTGCCAAACCAAGTGCCTTGTAACAAAAGAGTGATTAGCATGTATGCATGCAGTTGAATAGGCTAAGCTCCATAGTAGAACCAAAAGGGTGATGGTATTCAGCACATCTAGAAAGAGGTGTGATGCAGTCATAGCTGTGCAGAGTAGTGTGGTGTGCTGATAGAAGGGGCACAACATGATAGTGAAGAGGCTGTAGGAATGGTACATGTGGTAAGAATAAGATAGTAAAGAGAGAGGATAGTACTCACTCAGACAAGGTGTAGAACATCTGAGGAGTGGTATCATATGTGGGCTATCTTATATAGTGTCCACTAGTAAGGTTGGAGTGGAGATGGAAGGCATGTAGAACAAGGACAACCAAGTATAGGAATGGGGCACATGTCATATCAACACAGTGAGTAGGGCCTGTGTGAGAAGAGAAGGTAGTCCATTGTGTAATGGGTACATGTAACATAATGTAAGAGGGAAAGCCAAATGAAAATACACACACATATTCAACATAGTAGGTAATATCCATATGCACAGCATCCTGTGAGGTAAATGGCCAAGAAAAAACCAACAAAGCACATATCACCCTGCACTGTTTTGTTTTAATTTTTATTGTAGAACAAATATAATAGATAGTACAAATAGACATATGTCTTTTAGAAGACACTGTCAAAAGTCTATGAAAACCTATGCATTTTCAGGCTTCTGTACATGAATTTATATTTTTTGTGAAATACACTTACTTCCCTGCAAAGCCTGAGCTTTCAGGCCCAGCCCATGCTCGATCATCACTAGAGAAGATCTCTGTGTTTTACGTAGAGAGTAGAGTAAGAGATTGTTAGGAAATGATTGTTATGCATGCTACTGTGTCAAAAAGCTTACGAGGCAAGTCAATTGTGTAAGATGTAACAATAAGAATGGTAGCTATACACTTGTGAAACAGCATCTGTGGAGGTGGCCATGGTGATGATAGAATAATATGTTCTACACGAAAGTAATTAATGCTGACACAGATGAGAGTGTATTCCATGGAGTCAATGTTATGCTGTACTTTGTGGCGACTCTCATCAGTTTGCCCCTGTGCCAGGTGAGAAGTTAATTTAGGCATGCTGTACTATCCAATGTTTATGTAACCCCCTGGCTTACCACATCACCTACACCGGACCAGACTACGTCATGCCCCATCATCATCACCTACGTCATGCACCCATATCCTCTTACTACGTCAGACCATTGCCCCTGTCCGCACCTTTATCACGCGCTTTCCACCCTCCGTTATCACATGCTTTCGTCTTTCATCATGCATTCCATCCTCATCCCATACCATATATAAAGACTCAACTACAGCCTCTAGAGATCAGACCTTTTCTCTCCCGCTCCTCTTCCCACCGGTCTCCTTCGCTACTCCTGTACCATCATTAGTTGCCGCTATACAGTCAACCGTCCTGTTTCGCTCTTGGTCTGATTTCCCTTCTTCGTCTTAGTGTTCCCACGCCGCGCGTGGTGTTCCATTTTAGCAACTAACAACAAGAATTGTGTATGAACAATCTCGAACAATTATTATCCTACCATGACGTCCACATCACTGTATTTCATCAGTACTTCCATTATCTGCCCGACAATACAATACAAGACTTGGTGACATGGAACAAACATGAAATGCACAGCCATAAAGCCTTTGGCTTAAGCACAACTGGAGAGAGTTCATGTGGCATAAACATCAAGACAGATCTAGACTTAGCTAATGATGCAAGAGGAACAATTGTTGTGATTGTTCTACCTGAAGAACCGTGTTTCGCAGATGTTGTCGAGCTCAAACTAGAACATATGCACACCACATACTGTAGGGATGGCTTGAGTGGTCAAAAAAGGCAATCGTTTGGTGATGACGCTATGCCTGCAGGTCTCCCACGCGATTTCGACTTTTAACTTCTCTTGTGTGCAGCCGCAAAAGGCAACTTCGTGGCGGGATCTGAAGATTCCGAACTATGAACACTGAGCAGACAACTGCGGCGCCGAAAACCCTCGAACACTTCCTTACGTACTGCAGTGCATCTGGCCAGAAGACCATTTGGCAGCTACAATACACGACTGGTCAATGGGTCACCCATCACTGTACACTTAGCGCTTTGACTTTGCAACCCATGCACCTCCCTTTTGTTTCAAAATTATAGCGCCTACGCGCGGTAGTGTCTCGGTTTTCAAGGTTCACCGGTTTCATCGAGACATGGCGGCAGCTTGGAGCTGTTTGGTTCTCCGGTCATTTCTGTGCGACGATTTCATCGGGATATGCTGATTTTTGGTCACGTGACCCCGATTTGACCGCTGGAATTTCTCCATCCGTACATACATGAACTTAGACAAATCTATTCACTCAAATCACTCAGCTTTTGTTATTTGGAATTCATGCGTCTTGCAAGCAAATTAGAGCAATTCACTCGGCGTCCGTAAAGACCGGGTACATGTGTGGCAAGTCAGTACCCCAAAAATGCATATCTTCTGAACAGAACTTCAACGTGCATGAGACACTGCGCGATAAATAAACGTGACGTGTTTTCATCTTGTGATCTAGTGAGTAGCAATACCACTTTGGCTTGCATAGATAGGACTTGTGGAGTTTGCCATCATGTGTGTCCAATATGCTTGTACATACATGTGTTTGATGTGAAGTTGGCTTGAGTAATTATGTGGTGCGAGAAACATTGGAAACACAGTAACCTCAAACATTACGCCTCCAAATGCTCTCGATCTATATTGTACTATGACAAACGTATCTGCTACGTTTATGATACGTGCAGCGACCGTCACAACAGCGCTTCAATATGCATACGGCCGCGAGCTCTTCCGTGAGCGAGCGCAGCCTTACCCCAATACATTACGATCGATGATATGACCCTGTGAACTTTGGGCGCCAAGACACCACCGCGCGTAAGCGCTATAGTTTTGTAAAACAAAAGGGAGGTGGGTGGGGTGCAAAATTACGACACTGAAAGGCTGTGATGGCGTAAAGGAAGGAGAAGACTAAAGGCGTGGAAAATTCATGTTGTCAGTTCTATTTGCTATATTTGAGAGTCTCGATAGAAAAGGAACTGACATTTCTCCATTCGCCCAAGCTTGCTTACTTAGCACTCACAAGAGCTCCGTTTCGCTACGCTCAACTTGAGTTCTTCTAGCACTTAGCTAACCCTCGCACAAGCTCTCCGTCTCCCTGCGCTCGACTGAAATTCTGAGCTTTTGAAGGGCCGAAGTGATATGCAACGATCACGTACTTTACTGGCGGCGCTCAGCGGGTCACATGAGGCGGGGCCGTGTGATTTGAGCTGCAAGGAAATCAACAGAGGACCGTAAGTCATGGACTACGTACGCGAGCGGAAAGGGTGCACTTGTCGAATGGGGGTTACGTTCCGAGTGACACCACGGCAAGTGTGTGGCACCGGCACCTTTCCGCTGGGTTGCCGTTCTAAGCCGAAACTAGTGGTGCTGAGTTACGTAGTCATCTCCCTTTAACTTAGAGCCAGTTCGACAGCCACACAATCTGGCTTATTCTAATCAGATTTTTCGTTCGGATTTCTCCGTAAGATTCGGATTAGAAGGACCAGATTGTGGCTGCATTACTTCTCGTGATCATGATTATCCACGTGGACCAGTGCGCAGCACCGGGAGATTGTGGAGAGGCTTGGTTTATACCAGAGCATGTCAAAATAAAAAACACGAAAAGAGGAGTGGCACTGGCATAGCACTAAGCAAAGAAGAACAAGGAACATAGGATGCCTAGAGCTATAAGTGATGGAGAAGGAGCGGGCGTGAGGTGGGAAGTTGTCTATGGCATATCTGTTTCCAAGAACACAGGAAACGGAGCAGATGATGATCAATGTGGAGCTTCGTTCCTGAATGACGGTAGGAAGACCCGGTGACTCGCGCGGTGTGTTTTTAGCTGGTAAAGTCAACGTTTTTTCAGTTGGGAAACTTAGGGTTGATGTTGAGGACACAGTATTTGTACTCGTATCGACAAAATGGAGGGATTGTGGCAGACAGACGAAGGTGCAGAATGAATGGAGGGAATTGCAAGGAGAGAAGTCCCTGCAGGAGACTGGCACCCTAGAATCACTGACGCCCGCTGGCTCCACTGGTGCCGGCGTCTCGGCTGCGCGTCCGAAGAGTCATTACGATAATCACTACCGTGTGGGACGCATTATTCTATCATTGTTACTTCCGCAGACGCTATATTTCTGCTAGTGTCCAGCTACCACTCTTATTGTTACACTCTTATTGTTACACCTCATATAATTGACTTGTCTTGTACACTTTTGACACAGTGGCACGCATATCAACTGTTTCCTAACAATTTCCAACTCAACTCTCTACGAAATTATCTCCCAATCACACATAATTCTTCTCATAAACCTACGTCGTCCAATACCACGTTTTATTGTTACATGTACCTCAAGAATAATATCTACGTACCTATTTTGAAATTTAAGCATGTTTCATTGGGACATCTAGGATCCAGAAGCAAGGTCAGCGGCGCGCTAAGCGCCACCTCGAATGACCCTACATCTCTCTCTTTTTGCCTTTATAAACCGCTAGTCGTCCCTGCCATGCCAAGCGCTCGCCTCTCTTCTCTCCCTCTGCGACATGTCGGCGTCTTCAGTTCGAGAAAAATCCTCCATCGAGAAAAGGGACGATTCCGTGCGAGGACAGCCCGATGGTCATGTTCTCAACGTCAAGCTCGCCAACCCACTTGCCGGCTTGTCTCACGAGCAGCTGATGGCTGATGGCGAAGCGTTCGCCAGAGATCATGGCCTAGGTCATCTCACTGAAGAATTCAAGAAAGGCGCTCTCATTGCGCAGAACCCTGACGCATTTGAGACTTTACCTTTGCTTACGGAGAGTGACAAGGAGATCCTTAGGAGGGAGACGACTCACAAGTGGGACCATCCTTGGCAACTCTATTTCCTTGTCATTACCTGCTCTTTAGCTGCTGCAGTCCAGGGGGTTCGCAGTGTCTTTTCGATCTGTCGCGTCGCATTCTAATGCTTGTATCATCACAGATGGACGAAGCAGTCATCAATGGTGCTAACCTGTTCTTCCCGAAACAATTTGGCATCGACCCCAACGATCCCAATGGTAACCAAGACCGCAACCAGTGGCTGCTTGGGCTCGTAAACTCAGCGCCTTATGTGCGTCTATCTCAACTCCACTTGCGTCATATCATTTATTTGATTTTTTTTTTTTCCGATTTGCAGCTGTGTTGTGCTGTCATTGGCTGCTGGCTCACCGATCCGCTGAACTACTACTTGGGCCGTCGCGGGGCCATTTTCCTCGCTGCCGGAATTTCCTTCCTTACATGTATTTGGCAAGGTGTCACCAACTCGTGGCCCCACCTGTTCGTCGCGCGTTTCGTCCTCGGCCTCGGAATTGGTCCCAAGTCTGCCACCGTTCCTGTGTACGCTGCAGAGTGTGCACCTTCTCCTATCCGCGGTGCCTTGGTTATGATGTGGCAGATGTGGACAGCTTTCGGTATCATGATGGGCACGGTTATGAGTCTTGTCTTCTACCACGTCCCAGATGAGCCGCATGTCACTGGCTTGCGGTGGCGTCTGATGTTGGGATCCGTAAGTATTTCTTTATCCAACAAGGGTTTTTTCCGGTGACCCTGACTGATCCTTTGCAGGCTGGTATTCCAGCTCTTTTCCTCATGATTCCAGTGCTCTTCTGCCCAGAGTCCCCTCGTTGGTTGATCTCGAAGGGTCGCCACGATAAAGCTTACGACTCGCTGAATCGTCTGCGTCACCATCCTATCCAAGCCGCTCGGGACTTGTACTGTGAGTTCGAATGGTTGCAGTGAAGTTGAATCGCTATCCACTCTCCTGGCTTAGATATCCACGTCTTGCTTAAGGCCGAAGAAGAGATGATGACTGGTAGGAACAGATTCTTTGAACTGTTCACGGTCGGGCGCAACCGTCGGGCAGTATATGCTTCTCTCATTGTCATGTTCATGTGAGTTTTCTTTGTCACCATCGCCAGAATATCTGACTTGACGCTTTCCCTCAGGCAACAGTTCTGTGGCATCAACGTCATCGCCTACTATTCCTCGAATATCTTTGCAGAGGCCAGTTTCAGCCAAATCCAAGCCTTGCTGGCGTCTTGGGGTTTCGGAGCTCTCAACTTTGTTATGGCTTTCCCTGCCGTCTATACCATCGATACCTTCGGCCGTCGCAACTTACTACTCACCACGTTCCCCCTTATGGCCTTGTTCCTATTGATGACAGGATTCGCCTTGTGAGCATTCATTCCGTTTGTATCATTCAGAATACTGACAGCAACGTGAAGCTGGATACCCTCGGACAGCAAAGCTCGTATTGGAATCGTCAGTCTCGGCATCTACCTTTTCACCTGTGCCTATTCACCAGGAGAGGGCCCTGTACCATTGACCTACTCGGCTGAGGCATACCCTTTATATGTCCGTGACATCGGAATGTCGCTATCCACATCTGTCCTATGGTTCTTGTGAGTATTCTTGACGCCGATGATAGATACTTGCCCTGACTCGCGCATCATCTGCTGGTAGCAACTTTGTGGTCGCCATCACTTTCCCGCGTCTGCTCGGCGCGTTTAAGCCTCAAGGTGCTTTCGGTTGGTATGCAGGGTGGAACGTAATTGGATTTGTCCTCATTCTGCTTTTCGTACCCGAGACCAAGGCTCTTTCTTTGGAAGAGCTGGATCAAGGTTCGTGATTGTCACCCTTTTTTCTTTGTACTCACAAGCATTTGCACCAGTCTTCTCTGTCCCGACATACAGACACGCTACCTACCAACTCAAGGCCCTGCCACACAACATCAAGAAGCACATCCTTCGGATGAATGTGGATCCTATGCCACCACTATATGACCACGAGAAAATCGGCGAGAAGACCTATGCACCCGGCGGTGTCAGTGCTGCGTGATGTACTGCATAAGTATGTCATATTTTGGTTATATGTACTTCAATTCTTGACCATATATGTACCTCAAGTCTTGGCTATACGTACTTGAACGAGCACTAATTGTTCCGGTATCACATTTGAGCATACCACTTTTTACCCTTCTCAGCTGCAATGTCTTCTTAGTCTTTTGTATACGCATATCAATTGATATCTTGCTTTAATACATGTTTACCCTCTCATGACTGCTAGATGGGAGTATACATGCTCATCCACCCCAATTCTGTGATTGCAACTTACGAGAATAGAATAATGTCTCGTAGGTTCACATGTCAAGGTGCGATCGATGTCTACATGACAGCCAAATAGGTGCACTTGCATACTCGCGGGACACGAGGACTTCTCTCACTGTATAGTAGATAGCGGTAAGTGTATACAGTGATTCAGTCACGTGGGTACCCTTGACACTCTCCCAATAAAACTTTTTTGTGATACACACCCATGGGTCCCAGCACAATCAGTAAGCAATTTTGACACATAGGACACAATCCTACAAAATTTTGAGTGAGTCCATGTTGAATTGCATGTTTGAGGCAATGTATTTGTGCCTAATCTTAATTCTGACCAACTTTTCTGGGGCCATAGTAGAACCTCAGGAGCAGTTGTTGGCTCGAATTCATGTGGGAAACAAATAGGCGGTAGTTCTATGAACAGCGCGGCGGCACCTGCGCTGAGGCCGCATTTTTCGTGCAGGGCGTGATGGTCGGGCTAGCCCCCGCCGTGCAAGAGGGCTGGGTTGAGTGGATGCGCGACTTCATGCCATTAGCCCTTGTTGCGGCTTTTGACCTGGCGTGCGATGACGAGTTCATGGTACTCATGGCAGAAGTGGTGGAGAGTGTCGCACAACTCCGTGACG
>QLPN01010900.1:0-13949 GCA_003314395.1 Albatrellus ellisii
TCACTCTGGATCCCTGTATCATTATCGGTGGAATCATCCTCATAATCATATCGTTAATCCCACTCTTCATCGTCATCAGGAACCTCTATTACGTTCACCAAACTCAGATTCAAACCTTGGTTACCAGGAGTAACATTTTAGATCTTCCCTAAAACCGTCCAATAGGCTGCTTTTAGCAATAGCACAAGAGACTAATGTGCTGTATAGTGGATACCTCAGATGCACTCAGCTAAAGAATACATGCTATGGAAGTGTAGCATATATAGTAGACTACTCTGTGCATGGACCAGGTGCAGTAATGTAGGGCAGGCATATAGAACAAGGAGCACAGCACTATAGTACAGAATCAGTAAGAATGCACAGCATTCTGTGAGAAAATGAGTCATAAATGAATAGTAAGCAGGCTGATTAGTAATTGTGAATATATATTAGATCAGACCACCTTCCAAGATAAGATAGTAAAAGATTTGGATTAGATTGGATCAGTAGATCCTTAGATATAATAAAATATTTGGACAATATGTGCTAAGAGTGGCCTATTGAATGGTCTTAGGGAAGGTTTGTGATAACTATACTATACCCCTGGTAACAAGGTAGTTGTTGTGCACTTGGTAAGCATAGTAAATGTTCCTGATGATGATGAAGAGAGGGATCAACAATATAGTGATGAGGATGATACCACTAATGACTAATTGAGGATCCAGTGTGACAAGTTTAGGAAGTCTTTGTGATTTAGAGATCTTAAACTTAGTTCTTAGGGTGATAAGTGAGAGAGGGGCAAGCTTAGGTAAAGTGCAGTACAGGAGAATCCCTAGATTGTGAAGTTGACAAGACTGGGGTTTAAGACCACCAGGCTTTCAACTACTTATACAAAACTGGGGTTCTAAGAAGAGTACAAGTAGTTAAAGTTCACAGATCAATGATGATTATGTAGCAATCAACAAGATCATGTGACTTGGATGCATCCATAGTGAACTATGTAAACATAGCCACAAGCATGAGTGAAATGAGAGATAAAAAAAGACAAATAAAGGTGAGATGGGATGAGTCCTTGCTAATTGTATAATAATAGCCCTTAGCAAGTAAATGTTAGAATAAATAAATAAAAAGAGAAGATAAGTCCTTTATAGTATGTAGAGGTAACCTCTGCTGCAGTAACACTACAGTACTATAAAGGTGAAATGATAGAGTCCTTACTATAAATATGATCTAAGCTCAAACTGCAGTTAGTCCTGTGTTTATAGTAAGTAATATAAGAAAAATAAAAAGAAAATAAAAAGAAAACTGTTATGAGGTGCCTAAGCAAGTGCCTTGTATCACAAAGTGACATGAAGGCCATTTTATAAGGCTGAATAAGTGTTGAATTTGTTGATATCTGGGCAAGGCAGCAAGCAGAGAGAAGACCATGTCATAAAAGAAGTAGGCATCAAGCCCAAAACAGATTGAGATTGAGAGAGAGGCTAAAGTCCATCAGAACAAGAGGAGAGGGCACAGCTGCCACATCTGTAAGATAGGTAGAGGGTACACAGAAGAAAGAGAGAGCTGCATAGAGTAGGTATGTCAGAAGAGAGCTCAGAGAGTAGAAGAGATACTCACTTCAGCACATGCAGAAGTGCTGAGGTGAGACAAAGACAAGGTAGAGAAGATATTGTAAGAGCAAGATAGAGTTTAAGAGGAGCTCAAACCATAAATAGAGAAGAAATACCAATAAGATGAGATAGAGATAAGTATACTTAATAAGTAAACAGCATGATCAGCATCATAAGGTAATGAAAAAACCAACAGAATTTCTGATCACTCACTCACTCACTCATGCTTCACATACTTCTGGACTACTGTTTACTCCATCCTTACATTATCTTTACATCTAAACTGGTCTGTTGCTGTTACTGATACTCTTTCACATGGGTTCATATGTTTAACCCACACTCTTCTCCAATAGATCTCTCCTTTGTTCTATGCAGTTAGACCTCCTCTTTAACTCTATCCTCTACATATATATATTATTCTCTATCTCATTGATACACCTCAGCACTTCTCTCATCTGCTGAGCTGTTCTCTATCCTCTGTGTACACCTTTACTTCTGCTACACATCATCATCTCTCTCAGCTCTTCTAATCTATCTGGTCATGTCAACCATCTTCTGTATCATGCTGGTGATTGACCTCATCCTCATCTTCTTGGCCCTCATGATATACATCTTGTCTTTTCCAGGTCAATCCCCCAATCATTTATTACCTCCATCTGCATGATATCACAGTCTCTGGCCACACACTCCCACTCTTGTCACCTACACTGCAGTGCACACAGCCTGCTTGTTCAATATTGTCAACATATCAATGCCATATTACATCTGTTCTCACTCACTGCACTACTTGAACTTCATCAATAAGCACATAAAGTTTGTGAGAACCTTGGTTGTCTCTTATCACCCATCCCATATGCCAGAAAACTGAGGAAGCAGCATGCTTCTGCTGTTGCATGTGTGCAACCAAAGTTGAAGCCCATCATACTTCGGCAGTGATACAGCCAAAGAACAAGCACAAAAGTTTGGCCTAGCATGACTGGCTTATGGTAGTAGCCTATCATGGCACACACCAGCCAATCTCACAGCAAGAAGTGGTTCAGTATTTTGCCAACTGGCAGGATGATGCTCTTTTTTATTTATTTGAATCTGAAGAACCCAAATCAGACACATGAGGGAGTGAGAGTGACAAGTCACTTGCTTATTACAACCTCATAGTACCTAGTATATATGCTGAACTTCCTTGCACATACTATACTCTGTACACACTCTCAGCCACAGTAGTCTACATGGTCTGTGTGCTATCTCCATTTGTATTTATACCTGCAGGATTTGTCCTCTATAATGATCACACCAGTTGATCATCCTTTGTGTATGCCTTCAGTCTCAGGCCTCATTACCATGGGAGCTTTTCAATATATACATGTGGAGATGGACCATGTGTGACTATAGTGATATGCATGTGTCACAATTGATGCTAAGAAAGGAAATATAACTGTTAAGGTTGTGCATGTTCAACACTCCCCTTACTGTGCATACACATGAAGGAGTCCAAGGTTAGAACAATGGAAAAGGAAGGGAGATATAGGGAGTGGTTTCATGAGCATATCAGCAGTAATGTATTGTGAGGGAATGCAACAAAGAAGAATAGAGGAATCATTGATGCACTGATGAATGTAATGGTGCCATATGTCTATATCTTTGGTGCCTTTACCAGTGATTGGATTGTTGGCTATGTCAATGGAGCCCTCATTGCCCCCAAAAATGATGGTGGGCAAATGCTGCATAAAGCCAATTTCAGCAAGAAGTTGTTGAAGATGAAGGTCAAATTAACAACCATGTGCCTATGAGCTAAACTCCCCTGTCTATCTCTTGGCTCAGAGTAGCCAACTCCCTAGACAGGAACTAGCCACAGTACAGCTTCACATCATGTTAATAGCACTTCACTTAAGTAAGACCTGGTAGCTCAGTGGTTAGAGCACCCACCTGCAGTAAGGGATGTCCTTGGTTTGAACCCAAGCCAAGTCACTGTTTTGGCACTAGTGCTGCTCAACAGAAGTGACTTCATCCAGGCAACCTGAGTGGTGGTAGCCTGAGTGCTGCCAGTACAGGTGTTGCTCTCACAAAGTTTCCTCCACAGACCTTGACTAGCTATCATTGTGGCCCATGATTTCTTTGTCCTTTTTCTACTTTTCATTGCATGGTTTTCCTAGTTCTGTCTTGTATCTCACAGTTTGTACCAACTTCTAGCATGATGCAATGATGCCATCCATGTTGATTTTTATGATGCTGGATGTACTTATTTCTTTTTCTCTTCATGGTTTGAGCTCCTCTTCAACTCTATCTTGCTCTTACTATATCTTCTTTACCTCATCATCTTCTCACCTCAGTACTTCTGCATGTTGCTGAGGTGAGTATATCTTCTCCTCTCTCAACCCTCTTCTGACACTCCTGCTCTATGCAGCTCTATCCTTCCTCTGTGAACCCTCCACCATCTAGTACACTCCATCTCTCTTATATCTCAAGTTTCATCCATCTCTCTAGGCCTCATCCATCTCTCTAGTCCTGTATGACGTCTGGACTATGATCCTCTTCTGGCTTTAACTACATCTTGGCCTACAAGGCTATCTCTGTCTCCAAACAATCTATTTACCATTTGTGATACTGCCCATATTTCAACAACAGATGCTCTCCTACCTTAGGGCTATAGTCCTTTAGTGGCTCTTCCTCTTTGTATGGCTACAAGCCTATCTTGATCTCATTATGATCTACCTATTATTTGCCTTGTTGCCTGCATTTTTACAATCCACATATCACCTCAGACCCCAGCCTCCATCTCTCTAGTGTGTCTGCCTCCCATGAAAAGGTCTGCTCAGCAAACCTGTCACAGTCAGTTTCATTAGTGGCACAGGTGAGCAATGGATGTTCAGCCTCACATTACCTCTTACAGTCAGTTGGCCTCCAGACCTGCTGAATGATAGACCACTGTTGTGGGTGCTCTTGTATCACACAGACAACTGGCATCCAACTCATGACTCTTCACTGTCCCAATGGCTGACCTCAGCAGAAGAGAAGAATGTCAGTCTGCATCTGACTCTGTCAGCCCAATCTCCTTGGTTTGGATTTCTATCAATTCTGTCACTGGGGAGTGCATCACATTTTGTTGTCAGTGTCATTCCACCATCTGAGTTTGCCAATGGAGTTGTGTGATGCACCAACTCCCAATACTTCTCCATTTGCAAGTTGCACCACATTATCTACCATACTGATGAAGATGACAATACCAACATCAAATCAACATAATTGCCCAGACTGTTCAACAACAAAGTACAGGAGTGATGGGAGTTGAGCCCTGCAGTATTGTGATCATAATGGAGCACTCAGTAGGATACACTCTGACATCATCTGGCAATGGAGCATGGGTGTGGGTGGTTGGTGCTGATGGCATTGGAGGAGTTAGAAATGGAGTTGATGTTGTGGACTTGGCAGTGGAATCAGGCTCAGAGCAGCATCATTTTTCTTGTGCTTATCTTCTTTGGCATTGTTCTTGGATGTCAAATTGGCAGTGTCAGTGTCATCACACTTGCATTTCTTTTTCTTCTGCTTGTGATCACCTGATCTAGATAAGAAGTGGAGAAAATGGAAAAAATGGAATGAAAAAAAAGTTATGGGGACAAACCTGTTAGATCTACAATGATCACAGCACTCTTACCACTAATCAGCTCTCTGCCTTTTTTTATTTCTTCTTCTCTGTATGAGATCCAGGATTTCACACTACTACAGAACTCACTGAATAAGAATATAAGATATGATCAAAGCTGGTCCATGTGTCAACTATATAAAGATTCAAAAGTACCTTGGGCATCAATGATTGTTGCAGGTATGATATCATTAACAGTCCTGGGGTCCCCATTCAAGTTCCTGTGATTCTGAGAATCCACAGACCACTTGCATCTCCTCTTCATCAATTTTACCTCACTTTCATCTGTGAATAATTAGTTGAAGAGACCAGACCATGACAAATGGCAACAAAACAATCAACATACACACCTGCTGACATACACTTTCCTTTCCTTCTACTCTTCTCCTGCACTGGCCCTTGCCTTCCACTTTATTGTCACATCTAGTGCTGAGATGGGGTTCTCAATGGCCATATCTATGTGGAGGGGGGAGGGAAAATGAGTGCAGTAGGGTGGGGTTTCTGTGACAAAGTGCCATATGCAGTTACATACTGGCAGTCTTCAGGCACATGAGAATCTTTCTTGATCAGTCTGAATGAACCAATGTTTTGACTGGACTCATGTGAGGCTGACACTAGTGTTGAAGCTGAATGACTGAAGAAAAGGCTAAAACAACAAAAAGGACAATCACACATATGCTAGCAGATATCCCAGATATATTAGTATAGTAGGAGAGGGAGTGCTATGAGGGTACTGTACCTAGTGGATATCCCAGATGATCAGAACTGTGGAATAAACACTGGGATTTGTATTATATATATAGTACAGTACTCTAGGGCAGCATATGGGTTAGCATAGGCTGCACAGTAGAGTGAATAATAACAACCAATCACAAAGAGGATGACTGATGTCCACAGTAAGTGTGAGAAAGATTGGTGGTACTCTGCAGCAGGTGTGAGAGAGCTGAGTGAGCATCTGCAGTAAATGTGAGAAATAAATCATAACTACTTTGTAACTGGGCTGATTGGAGATTGGACAATATATGCATCATCAGCTGATAAAGACAAATAAGAGGAATGCTTAATTGTGAAAATCACTCTGATAGATCAGGAGTGATTGTGAAATCTGTAATGATACAGATATAAGAAAAATGGGAAAAATATAGAAAAAAATAGAGGGGATAAAAGGTGGCCTGATGACTCAAAAAGAGATCAGAAAAGAATACCTAGATCATGGTAACATACTCCTCCTGTTACATCCTCTTCCCTCTCCTCCTTATCTAAAACTATACAGTTCAGGGTTGCTATGGCCCTGAACCACTTGGTCACCACCATGGTCCTTTGATCCATCACAAAACCATTACAGTTTTGCTCAGCTATAGTCAAATAGCCAAATTAGGTAACAATAAAATACTTTTCTTCCCAGATTTCCTTTGTTTTCCATCACATCTGTTCAAGTACTACTGTACAGCAATACTGCATCTCTCTGTGCTCTCTCTATTCACCAAGCAAGCTTGGTATGCAAAGATGTTAGTTATCCTTTGATCTCCTGGAGCTACAGGCAACATGGAAGCACCTTTTGATTGTGGAAACTATTTTGCATTGTACTAGGCTCTGCTAAAGGTACCATAAGATAGATTCTAATCCTGCCCAGGACTGCACTGGATATGTTTGATGAGACATTTGCACTCCCAGCCCTTCATCCATGCCAGTGGCAGGTTTGAGTGAGACACAGTGGATACAATTCCCTAATGGTCTCCTGACCTCTGTCCAGCTTGCTCACATCAGTCACAGACATCTTTTCACCTCAATCCCCACTCTCAGTGCTGTTTCTGGATAACACACCAGCACTGCAGCCCCCACTTTGCCATGTATATCAACCTCTAGTACCATCTAGAAATTGACTATTACTTGTTGGCATGACCTTTGACAGCAGTGATGTCAATCTAGTGTGATACACCACAGGCATCCATACCCCTCACAAGGATGCAGACCAATGAGATACATGCAGGTGCAGTGTGTTCCAATCACTGACAGCAAGGCAATAAGGGAGCCACACTGCTATCCTTGGGCCAATGCATACTGGCAACTGACAGTACCTCCACAGCATCCATCACATCACCTGTACAGGAGGCTTGCACTAGTACACTCTCTCTATAGCCTCAGCCCAGTTGAGCATGCAGCCATGAGCTCTTGTGAAACAGATAGTGAGCTCTTGTGGAATGGACAGTGTACAAGCAGTGCCCACAACAATTCAGAAATGTCAGTCTTCCAGGAACAGAGTACATCAGCACTCATTCAATTCAGGATTTGGATGACAAGCTTGAGGCGAGGCTCCAACAAATCAAAACAGCATTTTCACAGCAGCAGGATGAGGTGGAGTGGTTGAAGGCTGAGTTGGCTGAGCAGTGTGTGCAGATCAATGATTTCAACATTGAGCTTCATGATCTTGGGGCAGCAGCATTGGAAATGGCATTGGGTGGAATGTCTAACTTGGCCTAGTGTGCTCCCCAATGTATACCATTCTGTGTTGATGCATTACTATATTATTGAGCTACCCTTTCCTTTTTAAGCTTCACTACTTACTGAACACATACACAAACACACACACACACACACACACACACACACACACACACACACACACACACACACACACACACACACACACACACACACACACACACACACAGTGCTGCCCTAGATACAATGGTCCATGCTCCAGAGCTGTATACTATAAGAGTTGCACACTTGACTACAATATAACAAGAACTCTTCTTGTTCTCCTCTCACACATGACCTGTGTTCATCAGGTTATGGGCCCTGCCCCAGTCATTTGTGTGTCTCTCTCTTTGTACTCTCAAAACTCTTCTCACATCTCCCTCACTCATACTCTTCCTCACCATCATCACTCTTATCTCTGACACACACTCCACCTCCATCCCAAAAATGAACATTACACTCAAAAACACTGACAATTATTGAAAATGGGAAAAGACCATAAAGTCTGCACTTATTATCATGGGAATATGGTATACAGTCTTGAAAGTAGCTCCTGTCATGCTTAAAAGCACCACACCTGTTGCTGGTGGACTCCCCACCATTGTCACCACCAATCAGGCTGAACTTGACAAGTGGCAGGAGGACAACAACACTGCAAAAGTGGTCATATTGATGGTGTGCAGAGACCAACCATGTTCATTAATTGCTAGCAACACCATGATGTTACAAGGCACTTGCTTTGGCACCTTTTAATGGATGCTTTTCTTTTTCTCTTTTTTCTCTTACTTACTATAGGCATAGTACTAACTACAGCTTGAGCATAGCTTATACTTATAGTAAGGACTCAATCTCTTTCTCCTTTATAGTACTATAGTATCTACATACTAAGCTGTGAGTTTTACTCCAAGTACTATAAAGGACTTATCCTTTCTTCTACCTTTCTTTTATTTATTATAACATTTACTTGCTAAGGACTAGTACTATACAATTAGCAAGGACTCAACATTTTTGTCTTTATTTACCCTTGTTTATCTCTCATTTTATTCACACTTATGGCTACTTCATGATAGCCTACTATTGATGTGACTTAGTCACATGATCTCATTGATTGCTGTGCAATCATCATTTATCTGTGGACTTTAACTACTTGTGCTATCTTTAGAGCTCTAGTTTTGTATAAGTAGTTGAAATACTGGGAGTCTTAAACCCCAGTCTTGTCAACTTCACAATCTAGGGATTCTCCTACACTGTGATGATCTTGCTTGCTCATTATTCACTTCACAACTCTAAGAACAAAGTCTAAGATCTCTAATTCACCTTAATGGTCACTAAACTTGTCTCTTTGTATCCTTGCTTAGTCATTGGTGGAATTATCCTAATTGCTATCTCATTGGTCCCACTCTTCATCATCATCAGGAACATTTACTATGCTTATCAAGTGCATACCAATTACCTTGTTACCAGGGGTATAGTTATTGCAAACATTCCCTAAGACTGTCCAATAGGCTGCTCTTTGCACACAATGGCAAAAACTGCTTGGGAAAGCTTGTTGGATGTGTTGAACTGTTGAGCATTCTTGTATGTGCCATACTTTTGTTCAGCTTTCCCTTCTACCACACACTGCACTACCTTCCCTTCATGTACACTTGTTTCTATGCTTCTATCACCTTGGGTTTTCTGCCCTTGGACTCATCCCCACTCACATGTCCAAGTACCCACATCACTCTCTGGGACAACATGTGTCCCTCCACATATGGTAACTGTTGTACTCTACACTACACTCTCCAATACAACTTTACCACCAACCTACTATATAAGACTATATAAGATGGGCATACTACCTTACAAACTCCCCAGTGTCAGGCCACTATTATTTCTTTTTCCTATTTTTCCTCATTTTTCCTATTTCTCTTATGTCTCTATTGCTACAGATCTTACAATTGCTCCTGATCTATCAAAGTGATTCCCACAGTCATGCATTCTGCTTGTTTGTCTTTATTGGCCAATGACACATATGTCATCCAATTTCTGATCAGCCTGTTCTATATTTAGTTATGACTTGTTCTTCTCACATTTACTGCACATGCTCACCAATCCTTCTCACACCTGCTGTGGAGTATCACCAATCATTCCCACAATTACTGTGGAGCTTCAGTCAGCACTTATGCATCCCTTCTATATTTAGATATGACATCATTACTCTATGTTCTCATTCTCCTGCCCTATACTGTATAGCATGGTCTGTGCATTTTCTCTAGTACTATATATACATAAGACTCCTAGCAGTTCAATCCCCAATTCTGATCATCTGGGATATCTGCTAGGTACAGTAGCATCTCTCTTCTCTTGTCTTACTTTGCTGATTATATATCTGGGATATCCACTAGTCAAAGCATGATTGTCCTTTTGTTGTTTTAGCTCTTTTCTTTAGTTGTTCAGCTTCGACATAGTGTTGGCCTCACACCCAGACTCTTACACTTAGTCTGATGTACTTGAACCATGTTGTGTCACCCACTGCACTCACAACCACTTTACTCTGCTGCAGCCATGATCACTGTTCTCTCCCCATGCAGGGACATGCTTACCCACGTCTTATCAATCATATTGCTCCTAGTTGCCTGCCCAGACCTGCACATACAGGATGCATATGGGGTGCAGTCAGCTATAACAGCATTTGTTGATTTTCAAGCTTTATTCACCAGTAAATACAACATTGACTCACTGCTCACTCCTCAAATCAATGCCCTGTTGGTGGCATGTGACCACTTGAATGCTTCTGGCATCCACATCGTAGATCAACACATGGGCTTCATACTGCTTCATGCACTCCCACCATCCTGGGGAAGCCTCACCACCACAGTCCTTGGGAGTGTTAAATGAGGATAATGGACTATGTGGATTGCAACAAGGGCTACTCTAGACACCACATGAAGTGGGGGACTGAAGTCCAAAGTGAGCAACTAGAGAACTAGCTGTGCCACTGAGGACTCCTTTATACTACACATAACTGCAGAGTATGAATGATAAGAGTGTGCCACAGGTGTGTATGAAGTAAGAAGTCAAATGTATGAGCACAAGTAAGGATATAAGCAGTTGTAACGCAAAGTCTGGAAATGCAAAATTAGAGAAATAGAAGAAAGTTGGTGAAGAACCTTATAATAACAACAGGGAGTGCCAACCTTGCCACCCTATCCATATCTCTAGTCTGAGGGCACATCCTCAATGAAGAGGCACATACCAAACCAACAACTGCCCTGTCTGCTTTTCAACAGACTGCCCCACAATGCAATGGGTTGTTTTTCTCCCATTGTAAGTGGCATAGCCATCCTGTGGACAACTGCTGGACATTGCACAGGATGCCTGCAGATGTGACAGCATGGTTGGAGAAGGACAAGGTGAAGAAGGGAGATGACTCTGGGGGGGGGCCTAGCTTACATAGTCTGTCTTCCAGCTCTGCAATCAATGTGTGTTTCTATGGTCGTGAGTCCAGCTTGTGGATGCTGGACTCCAGATGTATGGACCATATTACCCTGCATCTAGGGGACCTTTCCTCTTGCTGCTCCTTGCCCCTGCATTCTGTCACTACTGGGAATGGGTCAACCATCAGCTGTATTGGCTCTGGGTCCAGCTCTCTACAACATGTCCTGCCTGATGAAAATGTCATCTCTGTCCTTCTCTCTGAAGTTTTGCATATACCTAGTGCCTCCAGACATTTCCTGTCTGTCAGCAAGCTAGACTACCTCAGTTTCTGCATCACATATGAAGGGGGCCTTTGCACCATTAGCAAAGCTGATCACTGTCTCTGTGTCAGGCACCTCATAGGAGGCACCTGCTGGGTGTCTCTTGGCCCAAATGCTTGCCTTCACACTGTTGCTGCCCCCTCACTTCACCTCTGGTATCAGCATCTTGGACATCTCTCCAAGGAGGTCGTCTTGCATATTAGGCCATCTCAGCTGTCTGGTTTCCAGCTGCCAGCCTTGACAGGGTCACTTCCTCCCTGTACTGGATGCATTTTCAGCAAGTCACCTTGTTTGCCATTTCATGTCTTGCACTTTTGTGCTGCCACCCTGCTAGACATGGTCCATTCTGATCTAGTTGGTCTGATCTGTACTGTGTCTATCCCATCTGGTAATGTGTACTTTGCCACATTCCTTGATGATCACTCCAGTTTTGGTGTTGTTGACCCAATCAAGCAGAAGGGCCAGTTGCATCTGACCACTACCTTGCTTGGGTCCATCATCACTTCCAGTGCTGGCCTACAATGCTGTGCACAGATTGTGGGGGGGAATACATCAATGCTGCAGTTAGTGACACCCTTTTGTCCAAGGGAATAGACCATCAATGGACTGTTCCCTACTCACCTCATGGCTGCACTGAATGATGGAATCACACCATTCTGGACTGTGCATTGTCACTTCTCCACCAGGCAGGCCTTTTGCCAGGTTTCTGGGAATATGCTGTTCATGCTATAGTGCACACCTACAATCTGTCTCTGGCTCATTGGCTTGGGTGGTCCACTCCTTTGCATCATTGGGATCCATTGTCCTCACCTCCTGACATATCTCACTTGCAAGTTTTTGGGTGCTGCTCTTTGGTCATGACTCTAGACAGCCAGTGCACCAAACTCAATCCAAAAACATGGTCCATGGTCTTCATGGGGTACAACTCCAGCACCAGAGGATGGCTCTTCTGGGGCAGGATTGCCTGGAGGCAGGTCATCAGCCATGACACCACCTTCAAGGAAAGCATCTTTCCTGCCATAGAGTCTGCCACCTCACCCACTGTCCTTGATGTTTTTCTGCCATCCCTCCTGCTGATGATGGTGGTGACTCTGATGATGGCAATGATGCTGACTACCTGCTGCCTGTGCCTCCTGCAGTACCACCACCTGTTACTCCACCACACTCATCAATGTTGCCCATCACACCTCCACATGTCCATGCACATCACACCCAACATGTTGACCCTGTGGAGCCTGCAGCAGCTCCTCATTGGCACACTTCCCCTCACCAGGTTGCTAGTTGTCAGCAGGCTTGTGCTGCCCTCACTGATGATGACAAACCTGTAGTGCACTGCTCACAGTGACTTATGCATTGACCAGGTTGTTTCCATGGTAGCACCTATGGTCCTCAGGAGTTTGTTGATATCCTCAGTGAAGGGGGGTCTGACACTCATGATGACAATGATAGTGTTTTCATCACACTGCAAGTGCACCCTTCCATCTCATCCTTTCCTACACCATCTCACATGACCCACTCACACTCAAACAAGCCCTATCCAGTCCCAACTCAGATTCCTGGAATGCAGCATGTAAAGACAAACCACAATCCCTGCAGGACCTGCACACATGGGATCCAGTTGATCTTCCCCCAGAGCATAACCTCATCAGTAATAAATGGGTTTTAAGAGGAAATCAGATAGTTAGTACAAAGCTAGGCTAGCTGCTAAAGGATATATGCAGATTCATGGAGTAGAATACACTGAAATGCTGATATGCACTGTAGTATGGTGATAGCAGAATCTACAATCACAACCACAACAATTGCTGAAGTGTGAGTTGTAAGATCCTCTAGACACCAAAGTAGAGGGAGTTAGTAGTTAAGCACAATAAATGTGATAATATGACATGACTGGGTGACAACAGAGAGATATAACACAGACATGACACAGTAATCACAACAATGACAATGCAGTAGTAGACACAATGCAAGCAGAAATATCACAATGCAAATAATAAATAAATAAATAAATAAATAATACAATCCATGAGGTGCATGTTGATTTCTTGGATTTAGCAGACATGGGAGAAAATGGACAAATAGCACTTTTTCACAATCTGACTTGGATGGGAAAGGGTAGACAAATCACAGGTGGGGGAAATCTATTCTTTTCTGGCAGATGATGAGCCATCTAAATATGAGTCTAGCTCCAAGACTGGAGCACAACAAAATGAAATAGAAAATTTACAATGCAGGGTCAATCATAGGGATGATTGGAAATGAGGTGGAGTCTGGACATGACAAACAAAGTATCATACTATAAAGGATGAGTGAAAAAGGAAAAGCACTGATCACACCAAATGCTAACTTTGTGACTCATGACTCCATGGTCATTTTGGTAGGCCTTGACTGAGCCTTGGCCTATATGTCTGATCTGTTATGAGTGTGAGGCCAATGCTACATCAAAGCCAAACAACTGAGGAAGAATACTTCAAACAAAAAGGACAATCGTGCTTAGACTAG
>QLPN01010900.1:14137-53506 GCA_003314395.1 Albatrellus ellisii
CATATCTAATAATAGAGGGGACGTGTCAGTGCTGACTGAGGCTCTGCAGCAACTGTGGGAGTGATTGGTGATGTTCTGCAGCAGGTGTGAGAAGGATTGGTGAGCATGCGCAGTAGATGTGAGAAGAGGAGTTATAACTAAATATAGAATGGGCTGATCGGAGATCAGATGACATTCGCGTCATTGGCCAATAAAAATGAAAAGAAAGAGTACATGACCGTGAGAATTGCTTTGGTAGATCAGGAGCGATTGTAAGATCCATAGTGATATGGATGTAAGAAAAGAGAGAAAAATGAAGAGAAAAATAAGGAAAATAATAGCGGCCTGACAATGAGGCACTTGCTTTGGCACCTCATAACACATTTCTTTTTCTTTATTTTCTTCCTTTTTTTCTTTTCTCTTTTTTATCTTACTTAATGTAGACCATATATCTATAGTAAGGACTCATATTTTCCTTTTCCTTATAGTACTTTAGTATTCACATACTAGAGTGTGAGTCTAGCTCCACGTACTATAAGGCATCTCATTTCTTTTATCTTTACTTATTTATTTACATTTACTTGCTAAGGACTATTATTATATAATTAGCAAGGAGTTGTTGTTGAACATTCATGTGTACCACTGCTACTACTTACTACTTTTGTTCAGCTTCTCTTCACAACATGCTTTACATACTACATACATACTTTACACCACCTCATCTTCTAACTCCTCAGATTACCCACTCACTTGCACATCCAACTGCTCACACTCCACATATACTCCAGGATGATGTGCGTCCCTCCTTACATGGTAGTTATTGTATCCTACATTACATTCTCTGCCCCAACTCTACCTGTACACATTATATATGGTGGATGCACTACCTTACAGCTCCTCAGACATCTCACTTCCAGTCTGAGTGAGTACCTTTCTACCCCATCTATACCTTCTCTCACACCTCCCTGCAGTGTACTTAAACCATGTTGCCTCACCTTACTGCACTTGCAACCACTCACTCTGCTGCAGCAATGCAATTACCTGTGGCCCTAGTTATGCTAGGAGTCTCTTATCTCTTATCCCTGATCTACATCATTGTTGCCATTGCATCCCAGAGCCTGTGCATACACTTGTCTACTTCTATCTTTGTTAACCTCTTGTTCATTTTGTGCTTGTGGCTATTTTACTTTAGCTTACATGGACACATCTCAGATCACATGATCTTGTTGATCTATAAACCTTATCTACTTGTACTATCTTTAGTACTCTGGTTTTGTATAAGTAGTTGAAAGACTGGTGGTCTTAAACCCCAGTGTTGTCAACTTCAAAACCTAGGAATTCTTCTTTACTGCACTTGACATAAAACTCACTTCCCTCTCACTTACAACCCTAAGAACCAAGTCTATGATCTCTAAGTCACTAAGCATTACTAAGACATCCTAAACTCATCACTCTGGACCCTCATTTAGTCATCAGTGGTATCATCCTCATCACTATCTTGTTGATCCCACTCTTCATTGTCATCAGGAATGTTTACTATACATATCAACCACATAACAACTACCTTGTTACCAGGGGTGGAACCATCCCCAAGACTGTCCAATAGGCTGCTCTTAGCACTATCAGTCCTGCTCCTCATTGGCTGAACCCAGTCTTGTATTCAGGTGCCTAAGTAAATGCACAATTGATGCAACTGTGGATGATTATCATGTGTGGTGTACTAATGTCACTGTGTTCACCTGATGTTGCTGATGGTTATTTTCTGGTGTTACATGTGCATGATGCTCATCAACATTTTCCCCAGTAGCTGTGAAGAGCAGCCTATTGGACAGTCTTAGGGAAGGTTTGCAATAACTATACCCCTGGTAACAAGGCAGTTGTTGTGCACTTAGTATGTACAGTAAATGTTCCTGATGGCAATGAAGAGAGGGATCAAGGAAATAGTGATGAGGATGATACTGCCAATGACTAAATGAGGATCCAGGATGACAAGTTTAGGATATCTTTAGCAACATTTAAGTGACTTAGAGATATTAGACTTAGTTCTTTATAGGTGAGACAAGGTAAGGGTGAGTTTAGATCAAACACAGTATAGGAGAATCCCTAGATTGTGAAGTTGACAAGACTGGGGTTTAAGACCTCCAGTCTTTCAACTACTTATACAAAACCAGAGTACTAAAGATAGTACAAGTAGATAAGGTTTATAGATCAACAATGATTGTACAGCAATCAACAAAGTTACTTGACCTACAACATGTCCATGGATATAGTAAGTAGTGGCTCAGCCACAAGCACAAAGTGAACTAGAGGTAAACAAAGATAAATAAAGGCAAAATAAGATGAGTCCTTGCTAATTGTATAGTAATAGTCCTTAGCAAGTAAATGTAAATAACTAAAGAAAGACAAAAGGAAGAGATGGTTTCCCTTTAGTACTTGGAGTAAAACTCACAGCTTAGTATGTAGATACTATAAGGGAAAGAGATAGAATCCATGCTATAAGTTGGAGCTAAGCTCACAGCTGTAGTTATTACTACACTTATAGTAAGTAGGATAAAAAATGAAAAAGAGAAAAAGGAAACCTAGTTACAAGGTGCCAAAGCAAGTGCTTCATAACAACAAGTGTGAGTGAAATGAGAGATAAATAAAAACAAATAAAGATGAGTCCTTACTATAAGTTTGAGGTCATCCTCAGCTGCAGTGAAATACTACATTTATAGTGAATAAGATAAAGAAAAGAGAAAGAGAAAAAGGAAAAACAGGTCCATTATGAGGTGCCTAAGCAAGTGCCTCATAACACTCTCCTTGCTTGTCTTCCCACCATGTGGGAATATCTTACCTTGGACCTAGTCATCCTCTTCGTAGCTCTCTCAATCATTATGTCCTGCCCATGCCTGTGTCCACATGGACCTCTGAGGTGAATATGACAAGTGAATGGACAAAGGCTGCTATTGCGCTGACAAGATACAGAACAATGAATGAAGTTAAGCTAGAGTACAAGAGCAATGAGTAGGTAAGTTTTATAGTACTCCAGCATCTCCTTTGATACTCCACCTCCACATGCTTGTGGAGTGGATCCTTCAAGAATAAATGGAGCCAGTAATAGAAGTGAAAGGGAAAGAAAAATGAAGTACATCTTGATAGTTCCTAACAGCAATGCACCTGCTCACATTGTCACAGCTGAATATGCACATCCTCATGAACTATGATGTAGACCCATGCTTTGCAATTCTGTGCAGGCAGTTGGTGCAGGCAAGGATGTGGATGCACAGCTTGAGCAGGCACATGTGCATGAGGCAAAGGTGTGTGTGATGCACAGGCCCAGTCCAGTGAATGCAAAAAAAAGTTGTGATTCAAACAATATTGTGCTTGAGATTTCAATTGTCCATTTCATTGCCATTGTTGCTTCTTAGCCAAACCCAAATTTGTCAATGGTGCTATTATATGTTTCTCCTCTTTTGACTTTGTTTACTTCATCATGTACTAATACTTACCTCATCCTCTTGCTCCTCATTGCTCATTGTATACTCAACATAATATATCATTCATCCAAAAAACCACTGCCAGCCTATCCAGGCAGGCACCACCTGCCCACTGCCTGGGAACTCCCACTTTCCTACACCAACAATGTACCTATACAATGTACAACAATATGCAGGAATTTCACATATTGTTACTGTATCACCCAACTTACTTTAATGTGTACAACTTTTAACACCATACCAAATCATTCTATTGATTCTATTGATAGTACTGTGCACAATCTACACCACAGTTAACACCCATGACAACATTGCAACAGTAGTGCATGAGTGGCACTACTGGCCTTATTAGATAAATATGCCAAATAGTGCCTCATTCTTTGAGCAAAGAAAAACATGAGCTATATTCAGAATGATGAACACAGGTCATGTGCAAGAGGAGAACAAGAGGAGTTCTTGTTATATTGTAGTCAAGTGTGCTACTCTTTATAGTATACAGCTCTGGAGCATGGACCATTGGATCTAGGGTGGCACTACATGTGTGTGTGTGTGTATGTATGCATGTCTTCAGTAGTGAAGCTTAAAAAGGAAAGGGGAGCTTAGTAATATAGTAACATGTCAACACCCCCTCATACTGAAGACACACTATATGAGTCCAAGTCTGTCACAACAAGTGGAGAAAAGAGAAATGGAGAGTGGTTTAGTAAAGATATCAGCAGTGACCAGGGATGAGGGAAGGTGATGTACCAAAATGGCATCAGAAGAAAGGCATTGATGAATGTACTGATAGGAAATGTGTATGTGTTTCATACCATGTGTGATGACTGGGCTAGTCACAATGTCAATGGATCCCTTGTTATCACCATACAGTAGAAGAGGAGATGAAAAACCAAAACTAATTTCAGAGAATAGGGACCACAACCACATGCATTGTGCCACCACTTGTGACAATGACATATATTTGGCTTCCATTGAGGAAAGCAAAACAGTGTGTTGCTTCCTCAAGGGTCAGGTGATAGCACCTCCACCTAACAGGTAGACATAGGCCCCTATGGACTTCCTGTTGTCTCTGTCAGCAGCCCAATCAGAGTCAGAGTACCTGACTACACCTGTTCCCTCACTTCCACCTATTGAATGTGGAGGCCCAACATCCCTTTCAGATAGTGGAGAGCATGTTTTGCAGATGATAGATGAAGGGGTGAGGGTTAGATAGAAATTGATGGTGAAGGAGGTGTCTGGGCATGATATGATGGCTGCATATAAAAGAGACCCAATGAGTTGTTGGTAGGAGCTACACATGGAAGGAGAGGTGCTATATACAGCATCAGTTTTGGTGAGGACAATATTGGGCAGCAGAGGAGTGGTGGCAGAGTTGCAATCATCTAGTTGGAAACACTTGAGGAGGTCAGTGATGTATGCTTCTTGGTCAATCTCAAGAATGCACTTTGATCAATCCTTCATCATGTGAAGTCCAAGATAAGATGTAATCTCTCTGAGATCAGTCATTTGGAAGAGGGATTTGAGCATTGATTGGCTTCTTCAAGTGATCTGATTAGGATAGTGATGTCATTGATGTATAAGACAATGATGAGGGGCTTAGCAGAGGAGGTAGAGATGTAAATTCCAGAGTATGTGCAAGTGAAGGACATGTTGAGGAGTGAGCCATGCATCTTGTTGTGCCATTGGTGAGATGCCTGTTTCAAACTGTAAATGCCTTTGGAGAAGCAACAGATTTTCCCTTCTGTGCCAGGGACAACAAAACCATGGGGTTGGTCCATGTAGATTTATTCATCAAGGTCACTGTTGAGAAAGGCTGACATGATATCCATTGAGTGGACCTCCCAGTCTTCCAAGGTAGCAATGGCAAGGAGAGTGCATAATGATTTGAAGTGTGCTAAGAGTGGCCTAGTGGACAGTCTTAGGGAAGATCTGCTATAACAATACCCCTGGTAACAAGGTAGTTGATACATGCTTGATAGGCATAATAAGTGTTCCTGATGACAATGTAGAGAGGGATCAATGAGATAGTGATGAGGATGATACTGCTGATGACTAAACAAGGATCCAGAGTGACAAGTTTAGGATGTCTTAGCAATGCTTAGAGTGACTTAGAGATCTTAGACTTAATTCTTAGGAGTGAAGCAAGTTTGTGATGAGCTGAGGTCAAGTGCAGTAATGGAGAATCCCTAGATTGTGAAGTTGACAAGACTGGGGTTTAAGACCACCAGTCTTTCAACTACTTATACAAAACCAGAGTCCTAAAGATAGTACAAGTAAATAAGGTTCATGGATCAACAATGATTGTGCAGCAATCAACAATGTCACATGACCAGTAATGTTAAACTTTGAGATAATGTGACTTGTGATTGAACAAGGGAGCACTACAAACACCACACTAAGTGGGGGACTAGAGTCTGAGATGAGCAACTAAAGAACTAGAGTCCTTACTATAAGTTGGAGCTAAGCTCACTGCTGTAGTTAATACTGCACTTATAGTAAGTAAGATAAAAAATAAAAAGGAAATAAGAAAACCATTATGAGGTGCCAAAGCAAGTGCCTCATAACAAGGTGGGCTACTGTTACAAGGTACTTGCTTTGGCACCTCGTAATGTGTTTCTTTTTCTTTTTTCTTTTTCTTATATCTTACTTACTATAAGCATAGTATTAACTGTTAGAATGGGACTTTCTGTGCATACAATCCATGTTCCATTTGGCTTCTCATTACATACTTTCACATACATGTACTTCTTGCCTTGGACCTTCTGTCATCAGACTTTACACATTACACCCAAGGATTGCCCACACCACACTATACTCTGGACAACATGCATCCCCCCCACATGCAGGCATCCTTGTACTCTCATACTTACTCTCTGCTCTAACTTTACTTGTGGATACTACATAAGATGGGACTACCACTCTACTACCTCCTCAGATGTCTTACACACAGTCTGAGTGAGTACTCACTTCATCTTACCCCTACACTTTCTTATCACCTCCCTGCAGTGCTCTTACTACAATGTGTCACTATACTGCACTCACTCTCACTCTCTCTTGCTGCAGCCATGTGACTGCCCACCTCACTCTTCATGTTAGGAGTGTCTTACATCTTCACAATCATATACATCATAATTGCCATTGTCTTCCATAACCTGCATGTACATTAACTACAGCTTGAGCTTAGCTCATATTTATAGTAAGGACTCCATCTACTTCTTTATAGTACTATAGTATTTACATACTAAGCTGTGAGTTCTACTCCAAGTAGTTGAAAGACTGGAGGTCTTAAACCCCAGTCTTGTCAACTTCACAATCTAGGGATTCTCCTATACTGTGTTTGATCTAAACTCACCCTTACCTTGTCTCACTTCTAAAGAACTAAGTCTAATATCTCTAAGTCACTTAAATGTTGCTAAAGATATCCTAAACTTGTCATCCTGGATCCTTGTTTAGTCATTGGTGGTATCATCCTCATTGCTATTTCCTTGATCCCTCTCTTCATTGCCATCAGGAACATTTACTATGCATACCAAGCACACAACAATTACCTTGTTACCAGGGGTATAGTTATCACAAACCTTCCCTAAGACTGTCCAATAGGCCACTCTTAGTGTTGGTTTTTCATTACCTTATAATGCTGATCACACTGTTTACTTATTAAAGTATACTTATCTCTATCTCATCTTATTGGTATTTCTTCTCTCTTTATGGTTTGAGCTCCTCTTAAACTCTATCTAGCTCTTACTATATCTTCTTCACTTTGTCTTTGTCTTACCTTAGCACTTCTGAATGTGCTGAGCTCTCTCTCTCTTCTGTGTATCCTCTACCCTCTGTTCTGATGGGCTCTGCTAAGAGTGGCCTATTGGTCAGTCTTAGGGAAGGTCTAAAATGTTACTCCTGGTAACCAAGGTTTGGATATTGGCTTGACGAATGTAATAGAGATTCCTGATGACAATGAAGAATGGGATTAACGATATGGTTATGAGGATAATTCCACTGATAACGATATGAAGATCCAGATTGACGAGTGTAAGATGTCTAGTGACATTTTTAGTGACTTAGAGTTCTTAGACTTTAGTTTTCAAGAGAGCGAAGTGAGTGATAAACGAGCTTAGATCAAGCGCAGGATAGGAGGATCCCTAGATTGTGAAGTTGACAAGACTGGGGTTTAAGACCGCCAGTTTGTCAACTATTTATACTAGACTAGTGATCTAACTATAGTACAGTTGCGCAGTAAAGCGCAGTAAGTATGCGTCCATGTGATGTAAGTGGTCTAGCCACAAGCGCAAAGTGAACATGAGATAAACAAAGGTAAATAAGGACGAGAAAAGAGAGTCCTTGCTAATTGTATAGTTATAGTCCTTAGCAAGTAAATGTTATAATAAATAAAGCAGAAATAGAGAGAAAAAGATAAGTCTTAATATAGTACCTGGAGCTATGCTCACACTTAAGTATGTAAATACTTAAGTACTATAAAAAGAGAAATAGGAGATAAGTCCTTACTAAGTAAAGTGGAGCTAAGCTCACACTTGTAGTAATAATACTACACTTTACTAGTAAGTAGAAAAGAAAAAGAAAAAAAGAAACCATTACAAGGTGCCAAAGCAAGTGCCTCGTAACAGGCTCTAGCCCTTCTTTCAATCTCAATCTGTCTTGGGCTTGATACCTACTTCATTTATGTCATGGTGTTTTGCTTCCCTAGCTGTGCTGCCCAATTCAACACTTAGCAAGAAACTACTGGGTCTCCTTGACTCATGCTGCCTCTCTCCACATACATGTTTCCCCCTCTGGCATGAGCACCTTGGTCATCTCACTGAAGGAGTTGTCTCCCACATCCAGCCATCCCAGCTTGCTGGGTTCTCTCTGCCTCCTACCATGTCTGACTCTTCCCCTTGCTCCAGATGCCTCCAGGGGAAGTTTCCCCACCCATCTTTTTGCCTTTTGCACACACATGCCACTGAAGTGCTCAGCCTTGTCCATTCAGACCTGGTTTGGCCTGTCAGCACTGTGTCCATTGGCATGGGCAACCTGTACTTCACCCCTTTCCTCAATGATTTCTCAGGTTTTGGCATGGTTTACCCTATCAAGAGGAAGGATCAGTTTTTGCTTGTCCTTAAACATTACCTCACTCACATCCATATGCTTTTTGGGCATTGGCATAAGTCTCTGTGTATGGACAGAGGAGGGGAGTATCTCAATGCTGTGGTTGACAACCTGCTCCAAACTCAAGGTATCAGCCATCAATGTACAGTACCCTACTCTCCACAGCAGAATGGACATGCCAAGTGCTGGAATTGTTTAATTCTATACCACACTCTGTCTCTCCTCCATTGCACTGGACTCTCTCCTGGGTTCTGGGAGTTAGCTGTACACACTGCAGTCCACATGTACAACCTGTCACCTGCACAACATTTGGGATGGCTGACTCTGACAGCTCATTGGTCTCCAGCCACTTCTCCACCTGATGTTTCTCATCTTCACATTTTTGGTTGCTGGGGCTGGGTCAAGACACCTGACCATCAACATTCCAAGCTCAATGTGAAGTTGTGGCCACTCACCTTTGTGGGATATAAAACAGGAACCAAGGGCTGGGTCTTTTTGGACAAGGCTTCCCATTGCTCCATCATCAGTCATGATGTTGTCTTCCAGGAGGATGTCTTCCCTGCCATCAACTCTGTCACCACCCCTACTGTCTTTGATCTCTTCCCACCTCTGCCACCAGCTCTGGGCCCCTCTGATGGCTCCAATAGTGACCTTCAAAGCAATGACTCAGATACAGATTCTGACAACAATGATGGTGCTGGCAACAGTGATACAGTTGTTGATGCCCCTCCACCATAGGTCACTTCTGCACTGGCTGGCATCCCTCTGACCCATCCCACTCTTGATGTTGATGCAGCTGTGTTGGTCCCTGTTGCTCCTCTGCCTGTTGATGCTCTGGTCACTCCTCCCCACACCCCCACCACTCTTCTTCCTCATGTCCATGCTTGTTGCATGGCTCACTTGGATCCTGACCCTGCACCAGCTCCACCCCACTGGCACCATCCTGATCAACCATCTCTAGGTCATCAGTGAACATGGGCACTCCTCATTGAGACAACATACCTGTCATTCATTGTTCCCAGTATTTCACTCACCAGCCTGACCACTTCCATGACAGTGCATATGGGCCCCACAGATTTGTCAACATTCTCAGTGAGGGGGGGGCTGGAACTGGCAGCAATGATGACACCAATATTTTTGCCATGTCTCAAGGTGGCCCCTCCATCTTGGCCATCCTCTCCCATGCTATATCATGTGATCTGCTTACTCTCAAACAAGTGCTGTCCATGATAATGCTATATGGATCAGTGTGGTGGTCACCTGAGGCCAAGCCACTCTACTCAAAGAGGAATGAAGGGAGATGGTGGGTACATGTTGGAATATCTGTGAATTTCATTCAGCTCCACTGTACACATACCAACACACATCTTCTTTACATCCTATCTGACACACACATACCACTCAAACTATGTTCCTACAACACATTCTGATTACTAACATTCACACTCTGCTTGAACTCTGTTCAATGCCCACTACATAAACTGACTCCCCCACTTTCTACAGTTGATAGACATTCATACAATGTCTAACCACATTCTCACTGCTGCTAACATCATCATGTTCTTCCTTTCATGCATTGGCTCATTCCTGTGCAGACAGTACTGTCAGAACGTACTTATTTTTCTCTTCATTTTATGATTTCTTTCATCCTTATCACTCAAGATCTACTAGAGATATCTTATCTCATCTTATCTGATCATCAGTAGATCTTATTGCAATTATCTATGACTCATATTCATTTAGTCATCAGGCTGCTTACTGTACATTTATGACTACATTTCTCACAGATGATTACTGATGCAGTGCAATGCTGTGCATTGCTTACTGATACTTCTCACAGATGCTGCGCATCTTATTTACATATGCCTGCCCTATAGTGACAGCACATGGTCTGTGCGCCAATCCCTATAGTATATAAGGAATCTCATGTAGTAGATAGTTCTTTAGCTTTATACATCTGAGATATCTGCTACACAGTGTGACCATTCTTAAGGTGTATTGTCTCATCCTTTGCCAATCCCCCTCTCCTTTCAGTTGTGACCTCACTGTCTTAGTGTGCACCTCACAATTGTATAAAGCTCTACCCTCAGCGACTTCACACATGCCCTCTCCCATCATCAATCCCCTCCCTCCTTGCTCAAGAGAGCATTGTATTGTATCTAGGTCTCTGTTCTTTGTAGTTCAGCTGCAGCGCCAGGCCATACATTGCCTCAGCGAGCAGTGCTAGGGTGTCTACCACTTAGTGGGGCATCGCAGAACCTCCTGACAACCATTCAGACCAGGAGTACTATACCTTTTTACAATAACAGAATCTCTTTCGTAGTACTAGTAGCACTTATATACTAGTATATACTTTGATATTCCCACCTTCCATTTTGTGTTGAAAGGCCTATTCCCTTGAAAAAGGAATAGTGAGTTTTCACTTCGCACAATCTTATTTTCACCATTCCGTGCAATCTACGCTCAGAAAAGAGAACTCAATCTGGCAAATCCTACGCTAGATTCAGCTCTCTTCCACCACCAACTCATCAGTCAACTTCTATTGCTCTCCTCCACTTCTATGCCAACACCTATAATTACAGACAACAACAGGTGATCTGGTTCTTCAAACTTCATAATCCCTACTACAATGACCACCCTGAGGAATTCCCATGGCATTACTTTCCAAACCACCTCGATCGCTCCAGCCCATATTACAATTCTTTCCCCTGGGCATTCATTTTTAGAAATGAACAATGATGCAACCCGGACCGAACACCTGGGAAATGAGGGAACCAGCACCAATGGTCAAGGACTCCTTGGTAGAATGAGAAAGGGAAAGAAGAGAAGCAGATGAAACCAGAAGACTCAGACTTCTAGATGTAGAGGAAGTGATGGAGATGATGAATGATCAGATGAAACAACAGCAGTGTATACAGAAGGAACAAGGTGACACAATAATCAGTTTGGGGACAACAATGGCAGACATAGCCAAAAACATGAAGGATATCACAGCGATGATGTGGCAACAAGCCCATCCTTCAATACCCCCCCAATCTATTCCCACCAATTCCTCTGGCCAGATAAACACCCAGTCAGCCCACATATTTGCCCAACACCAGGTAAAAGTTTCTGCACCTACAGCATTCTTGGGGAAGTGAGACAAGCTTGACTCATTTGTCCAAGAATTATTCTTGGTCTTTGCAGCAAACAAAACATGGTCAGACAGTGATTGAGTTACTTATGCCCTTTCCTATATGATAGGAGGCTTGGCAGAAGCATGGAGAAATCTACAAGTTGTGAAACAACAACTTCATGAGGCTAACCCCCTCAATCCACTATATCCCATGCCATTTCAAGATTGGGTCGAATTCAACACAAAACTATGTGAACAATTTGTAGATCCTGATGAGGCACACACTGTGCAACAAGCCTTACATAAACTATGACAAATGGGGAAAACAGCGGACGAATACACCACCGAATTCCTTCTACTAGCAGCAAAAACACTTTATGATGAGCATGCACTCATTGACTGCTACAAGAGGGGATTAAACAGCGATGTATTAAACCGAGTTTATAACATCAATCCACTCCCTGCAACTTACCTAGATTGGCAGAGAATGGCTCAACAAGCAGATAGGCATATGCAAGAATATCACCAGCTTATGCAATCTAGGGGACCATCACAATGGACCCCCAGATACACACAACAAGCCAATTCTCAACCAAACATGGGTACACAAAAGGCTAGCAATGCAATGGTGCCTATGGATGTAGATGCAGTGCAGAGAAGAAGACCCCTGATTTGTTTCAATTGTAGAAAGGAGGGGCATAGGGCAAATGTCTGCCCACAGAGGAAGAATATCAGGGAAATACACAAAGAGATCAGGCAGATGAGCACAGCAGATTTTGAAAAGTTGATATTTGATGAAGGAGAAAGAAGGAAGCAGCAGGGTTTTGCAAAGGATGGCCAGTAGATGTCGCTGGACTGTCCAAGAATATGTTCTCAGTACTTACTCTGGACGATGGTGCTGTTGATCACACAAATGTATGCGATCCTATTGATGAAATAGTATTTAACCACATTGCATCAGAGATCAAGACTGAGAAAGAGACATCTGAGAGTATGCCCTCTCAAGAAAAAGAAAAGCATGTAATCATGGGAATCAAGATGGATCTACCCATGGTTAAAGTCGAAATCAAGGTACCAGAAAATGGACAAATAGTAACAATTGAAGTGCTCCTAGATTCAGGAGCCACTACGTGTTATATAGACAAAGAATTCATGAAAACAAATTGTCTAAACACAAAGAGGCTTTCTATCACCATACCAGTCTATAATGTAGATGGAACCAAGAACAAACAAGGATCTATCACAGAAACTGTGGATTTAATAGTCAAAGTCCAAAACCATACGGAAAGAACGACATTCTGTGTCACAGGACTAGGAAAAGTCAATCTTATACTTGGAGAAACTTGGCTTAAAATCCACAACCCTGAAATTGACTGGAATACCAGAGCAATCTTGTTTACTAGATGTCCATGAAGATGTCACGTATGAGTTGTTGAAGACAGGAAGGAATGGAAGAAGAAGAAGATGGAAAAATTGAAGAGGGAAATACCAAAAACAGTAGAAGTTGATGATGACGATGAAGATGAGGTGCAGAAAGAAGATCGCATTCTCTGCATCATGATAGGAGATGATGAGAAGAATGCTGCAATTTGAAATATATCCCAAGATCTAGCAATCAAGGCAGAAAAGAAAAAGATAAAGAAATCCTTTGAAGATATCATTCCAAAAGCATATCATGGGTTCAAATCTGTTTTTGAAAAGGATTCTTTTGATGAACTGCCTCCCAAGCAAATTTGGGATCATGCTATCAAGTTGAAACCCAGGGCAAAGATGCATATGGGAAAGGTGTATAATCTATCCTTTGTTGAACAACAAGAGTTGGAAAAGTTCATTGAAGAAAATCTAAGATCAGGACAAATACATATCTCAAAATCACCAATGGCTTCCCCATTTTTCTTTATCAAGAAGAAGTCAGGTGAATTATGTCCCATCCAAGATTACTGCTGCCTTAACAAAATTACTATCAACAATTCCTACCCTCTACCACTTATCTCAGAATTGATAGACAAACTCAAAGGTGCAAAATACTTCACCAAACTTGACATCAGATCAGGATATAATAATGTTCGTATCAAGGAAGGAGATGAGTGGAAAGCTGCTTTTATCATGAATAAAGGCCTATACGAACCTCTTGTTATGTTCTTTGGACTCACCAATAGCCCTGCCACATTTCAAACTATGATGAACCATCTCTTTAGAGAACTCATCACTAGGGGCAAGGTGGTGGTCTATATGGATGATATCCTCATCTTTACTGCAACAATGGAAGAACACTGTCGCATAGTTGAAGAAGTCCTCACAATCTTACATGACAACAAACTCTATTTAAAACCTGAAAAATGCGATTTCGAGAAAACAGAAGTTGATTACCTCGGCCTCAAAATATCCTTTGATAAAATCATGATGGATCCTGTCAAGGTCCAAGGGATAGCTGAATGGCCCACTCCAACCTCTGTTACCGAAGTTCACTCTTTCTTAGGATTCACCAATTTTTATCATCGCTTCATTCAAGGATTCTCCAATATAGTGAAACCCCTGAATACTCTTCTACAGAAAGATAGCAAATGGCACTGGGATCAGGAACAAAAAGACTCATTTGAAAATCTTAAAACAGCGTTATGCTCAAAACCTGTTTTAGTCTTCCCTGAACCCAATCAACCTTATCTTGTAGAGGCAGACAGTTCTGGGTATGCTACCAGTGCAGTTTTGTCACAGATGAGAGATGATGAAAAATGGCATCCTGTCACATATATCAGCAAAGGTTTATTACCTGCAGAGAGAAATTATGACATCTATGACAAAGAGATGTTAGCTGTTATACGTGCATTGGAGCAATGGCAACACTATCTAGAAGGAACAGATAGTACAGTCGAGATCCTCATGGATCACAAAAACCTAGAGTACTTTATGAGTGCCCAGAAATTGAACCATTGCCAGGCCCGATGGTCTCTTTTTCTTTCTAGGTTCAACTTTCACCTTTCCCACAGACTGGGGAAGAGTTCGGCCAAACCAGATCTCCTCTTGAGATGAGTGGATCATAAAGAGGGGGTGGAACATGACAATGAGAATGTCATACTGCTCAAACCTGAATTTTTCATCAAACCAAAACATATACAAGCAGTAATGATAAACAATATTCCACTCCTTCAGAAGATAGCAGATAAACAGGAGAAAGATGGAGATGTCAAGATGTGGGTAGAATTATTGGCAGATGAATGCAAAACAGCTACCATAGCAGGATGGGGACAGAACAAAAAAGGATTACTCACGTACAAAGACAAAATCCTAGTCCCAGATAGCTGTAGAGCAGATGTTGTCAAACAATGTCACAACACTCCAATCGCAGGGCATCCAGGACAGTGGAGGACACTAGAGATAGTGTCGAGAACCTTTTGGTGGAAAGGAATGGCAGCATACGTCAGGAAATATGTCAAAAGTTGTGACATATGCCAGAGAACAAAGACAATCAATCAAAAACCACAAGGAGAATTGACTCCAAATGAAATACCATCACATCCTTGGCAAATCATATCTACAGATCTTATCATGCAATTACCAGACAGTCAAGGATATGATTCAATTCTAGTGGTTGTTGATCACTTCTCCAAAATGATCCACACTATGGCAACCACATCAGATGTAACCACTGAAGGAGTGGCACGATTGTTCAGAGATAACATTTGGAAACATCATGGACTACCAGAGAAGATCCTATCTGATTGTGGTCCTCAATTCACTTCCAAAATGATGAAGGAGTTAAACAGGTTATTGGGCATTAAAACAGCCCTATCTACAGCATATCATCCACAAACCGATGGTCAAACAGAGAGGATTAATCAAGAAATTGAGCAATACCTCTGTATCTTTGTAGACCATTGTCAATTGGATTGGATGAATTGGCTACCAATGGCAGAATTCTGTTATAACAACAGGATTAATGCTTCAACCAAATACTCTCCTTTTATGCTAAACTCTGGACAAAACCCATGTATGGGATTCAAACTGGGCAAGATGTCCACTATCGATTCGGTAGAAAATTTCATTGAAGGGTTGAAGAGGATGAGGGAAGATGCAGAATCAGCACTAAGGAAAGCAGCTGATGATATGAAGAAATACTATGACGTGCATAAAGGAAAAACCCCCAAATATCAAATTGGAGATAAAGTCTGGTTAGATGCATCTAACATACAGACAGGATGACCAACCCGGAAATTAGATCATAAAAGACTTGGTCCATACTTGATCATCAAAGTGCTTTCAAACAATGCATACGAATTAGCACTTCCCAAGTCTATGAAAATTCATCCAGTTTTCCATATCATCAAACTACTACCATATTCTCCAAACGATATTCCAGAATGAATCATAAAAATTCCCTCACCACCCATCATCAAAGATAATGTCAAGCAATATGAAGTTGAAAAGATCTTAAATAGCAGGAAATATCATGGAAATATCCAATATCTTATCAAATGGAAAAATTACCCAGAAGACAAAAATTCCTGGGAACCAGCACATATTATGATCAAAGACGTACCCAAGCTGGTTAAAGAATTCCATACCACACATCCCACTGCTATTCAATCCATTCAACATTGTTCCATCCCTATAAAATGACTTTCCAACATAGCCACCTTACCCACCTGAGGATCAGAGCATGCCACTGGATTAGATCTTTACAGTGCAGAAGACATTGTAATCCCTGCACATGGTCAAAAATTGGTCAATACTCAAATCTCCTTGGCTATACCAGACAACTGCTATGGATGTATTGCTCCTCATAGTGGTCTGGCTGTCAAAAACTCTATCCATATTGGAGCAGGAGTTATCGATTCAGATTATCGTGGACCTGTAAAGATTCTATTGGTCAATCTTGGTGACAATGACTTTATTGTCAAAATCAAAGACCGAATTGCTCAATTGATTCTGGAACATATATCCTTGGCTAAAGTCAAAGAAGTCACTTCCCTAGATGATACACAAAGAGGTGAAAAGGGTTTTGGTTCTACTGGAGTTTCTTTTGCTCATTGAGTTGTCTCACCCTAAGAAGGGGGGTATTTGTCAGAACATACTTATTTTTCTCTTCATTTTACAATTTCTTTCATCCTTATTGCTCAAGATCTACTAGAGATATCTTATCTGATCATCAGTAGATCTTATCGTGATTATCTATGACTCATATTCATTTAGTCATCAGGCTGCTTACTGTACATTTATGACTACATTTCTCACAGATGATTACTGATGCAGTGCAATGCTGCGCATTGCTTACTGATACTTCTCACAGATGCTGCACATCTTATTTACATATGCCTGCCCTATAGTGACAGCACATGGTCCATGCACCAATCCCTATAGTATATAAGGAATCTCATGTAGTAGATAGTTCTTTAGCTTTATACATCTGAGATATCTGCTACACAGTGTGACCATTCTTAAGGTGTATTGTCTCATCCTTCACCAATCCCCCTCTCCTTTCAGTTGTGACCTCACTGTCTTAGCATGCACCTTACAAGTACAAAGCTGGTAGAATGCCCAGATGAGCAAAGAGCAACATCAGGATTATGAAGTAGATGTATACAAAGAGTGTAAGTGAATCCATGATTAGGGAGTGGATGTAGAGAATCAACTAAAGAACAATGTCCCTAATCTAGCACCTATATACACAAAAGGGCAGTGCACAGACCATGCTGATATAATAAAGTATGGGGCACAGGTGCTGGAGTGAAGAGCAGAAATGTGCATCAACAGTCCAGTCCAGATGCTAACTCCTGGTGCTCTGCTTGTGAAGATGAGCTGAGCTCCTTGTGCAATCTCCATACATGGGACCTTATTGTCCTCCCCCCAGGCCACAATTTTGTGGGAAACAAATGGGTCTTCAAACAGAAATTGGATGGATGCTACAAGGCATTGAGTATACTGAAACATTCTCTCCAGTGGCACATTTCAAATCACATTGCACTCTTCTTGCTATTGCTGCCTTCGAAGACTGGGAAATCCACTCTATGGACATCAAATATGCTTTCCTTAATGGAGATCTAGACAAGGAGATATACATGGATCAGCCACACAGTTTTGTCGTACCTGGAAAAGAAGGGAAGGTGTGTCACCTCTTGAAAGCCATCTACAACTTAAAGCAGGCATCTCAGCAATGGCACCACAAAATGCATGGCTTGCTTCTCAATCTCTCATTCACCTGCACCTTCTTGGATTCTGGGATATATGTATCCACCTCTTCCTCCAAACCCCTTATCATTGTCCTCTATATAGATGACATCACCACCCTGGGAGGTTCTCTGGAGGAAGTGGAGCAATGTAAGACACTGCTCAAATCTATCTTTCAGATGACTGATCTAGGTGAGATAAAGTCCTATCTTGGACTTCATGTGACATGTGATCATGCCAAGTGCACCCTGGAGATAGACCAAGAAGCATCTATTGGTGATCTTCTTGATTGCTTCCAGTTGGAGTCCTGTAACCCCACTGCCATGCTGCTGCCTCCAGGAGTGACACCTACCAAAGCTGAAGATTCATACATCACATCACCTTCTCTCCACAGTGGCTATCAACAGCTTATTGGGTCCCCCTTGTATGCCACCATCATCTCCCAACCTGACATTTCCTTTGCCATCATGAAGTTATTGCAGTTCTTGTCTAACCCCTTTCCCCTTCATCTATCCTTGGCAAGACACATCCTTCATTACCTGAAGGGGACATTGCACTTCTGCCTACATTATGGTGGAGAGGAGGGGACTGGTGTGGTTGGGTATTCTGACTCTGACTGGGCAGCAGATTGAGATGATAGGAAGTCCATCAGAGCATATGTCTTTTTGCTCAGAGGAGTGATTGTATGGTCATCATGAAATCAGCACACTGTCTCTCTCCTTGACTGAAGCTGAGTACATGTCACTATCACAAGCCACTGCACAAGGCATGTGGTTATGGTCTCTACTCCTTGAGATAGGTTTTGCTTTCTCTTTTCCCCTTTTGCTGTACAGTGATAATAAGGGTTCCATTGACATTGTGACCAACCCTATCATCACACATGACACTAAGCACATTGACATTAGACATCACTATATTTGCAAGTGTCTTTCCTCCAACTCCATCACTGTGCAGTGTCATCTGTCCTCTCCTGTTACTGCTGATATATTGACCAAACCCCTTGCTTATCCCCTTTTTTCTTCCCATCACTCTCACTGTGGGCTTGTAGAGTGTGTTTCCAGTATGGGGGGATGTTGATGAATGTATGATTATAAAGTTACTCTTTCCTTTTTCATCTTTCTACTGTACACACACATACACACATCAAGTCCTACTAGTTACACTGGTCTGCACTACTACAGCTACAATAAGTGGTGTACACTATTCCTATATAAATGTAAGAACTCTTCATGTTCTCCTCTTGCACATGGCCTGTGCTCAACACACATATGCAGGCAAATATCAGTGGCAGTGCAGGGTAGTGGTGGCAGCAATGCAGGACAGTGACTAGTGACAATGTAGATAGGCAGCAGCAATACTGGTATAGGATGATGGCTATGGACAGTCACAGTTGGGGATTACAAGGGCCAATGACAACCCAGCCATCTAGGCAGCAGGCAACAGCAGTGGTGTGGGGGGGAGGACAGGCTCCAATGGCAGTGACAGTGCAGGATGGTAGCACACTCACTGTCTAACCAGTATACACCAGGTGCATGAAACAAGCATCATGTCTGTTCAGATTGCACCCCCACTGCTGCCAACATCACCTGTGCCCTCTTACATCACTCATGTGTAACAGTCCAACCACCCTCTTCTCACCTGCTACCATCCACTGCAGGTTCTTTTCCACCACTTCCATGTCACCTGCAGGCCCCTGACTGTGCCCCTAGTGCCCACCATCACTCACTGTCACCTACTGCCACCATATCTGCATGTACCCTCATGGCACCTTCTTGGATCCTCTCCATGTCCACCTGTGCCTCTGTGCACCATTTCATCATTGTCTTGTTAGAGGTGACAGCTGGGTATCCTAGTGGACATTTGTATACACAAACAACTGCACAGCATGTTGTAGGAACAGTGCATGGACCTGTCTTGGACTCAGAATCAACATGACCAGTCTCACACCTACACTGAAAACTTTCCTATGCAGTTCTTTTCTTCTCAGTCCTCTATGAAAAGTCTAAGGTCGGAATACATTATCAAATAGATCATCCACACAAAGCTGCCAGTATAAAGAACAGAGAGCAATGGTACAAGTTACTTCAAAAGTGTTGCAGCCAAGCCAACTCATAATTCTCTAAATTTTGTTATGGTTTAGGGTGGTTTGCTCTAAATTGCTCATAAATTTGAGATGATTATGAGTTTATGAGTTTTGGAGCCCTAAATTCCTCTGGGAAGTCATCCACTAAACCCTAACAGTTGCCATGCACCACATCACAGCCATCTGTGCATTGTTGGGCTGTTGTGTCAGATTACCCAGAGGCCAGGGAGGCAGCATGAGATAGAAAGCAAGAATCTATAATATAATGGGATGAGGAATGGCACTACATGGTTTTTTTTCATGTCTGAAGTGCCACTACAAAAAAGTTGTCCCCTGGTGTGGCATGCTGCATGTGGCAGCATGGCACATGCATGGCAGCACCACAGTGTGTGCCTGCATTGCTGCTATGTCAACAGTGCAGCCACCACCTCCTTGCCCATGCCACCACTGCACAGTGTGCCACACATTCCTTCTGTGTGCACTGGCAGACAAACATCATGCCATTCATTCATCCTCAACTCATAGGAACCCTCAACTTCCCTTCAACATCACAGGTATGTGTTCTGTCAACAGAACTATCAATTATATTCAACTTTGTGCCTATTGCTCATACACTTCTGTTTACATCTATCATTGTTTCCTTTTATTCTCTGTTGCTACAACTGTAATTAGTTGATAATTCAATGCAGCAGGTATTTACTCTATCTTGATGTTTTGCAAACCTCTTGGTGGGTTCTGTTCATACCAGCCCTTTACACAATAACATGTTGGGCAGAATGTTCAGGCTATGTTTTTCTGTATTGAATCATGCTACTGTACCCATGAGTATTATTGTGCCTGCAAGTATGCTGGGTACTGTGGCTATACAATCATGTTGGTCTTCTATTTTCATGGATCTACACTTAAATGCTTTGGCAGTCTTGATTACCATATTTTCCATTTTACTGTCCTTTCACACAGGTGCAGTGTTCCTAGGCTGATGGACAGGGACATGTATGATTAGTGATCATTGTCAGTACAGTGCACCTGCACAGGCTGCCAATTACTATGCCTGGGTATGGGTTTTCATGGGTGATAGCCAGTGATGATCACTAGGGATGGGGACAGGGACAGGGACAGGGACATTGGGAAGGAATGTTTGCAACTTATTTAACTATGTCTGATTCATGTTGAAATGCAATATATCTTTACTTTATAGCTGGAGAGGCAATTGGAATTGGTCTGTAAATAGATAGAGCACTATTTCCTTTTATTTTCTGTTGCAACAACCTACATATACCTTTACAGATGATACCCTATAACTTGATGTTGCAACACAACAGTCTTTACACTAGGGACAGGGATAGGACAGGGACATTGGTGAGGAATGTTGCAACTCATTTAACTATGTCTGCTTTTAATGTTGCAATGCAACAGGTTTTTACACTAGTATGAGTATGATGAAGGAGGATGATGCATGTACCTCCTTGCCACTGCCCCTCCATTGTATCTCCACCTCCACACCTTCCTCATCCTCACCCCACATTCATCATTGGTCAGATGTCTTCTCCTACCTCTCCCTGCAGAAATCTTCTATTAAATGTTGTGGATCCCCCTGCACTATGAAACATTGCTCATGTGTTGTAGGTTTTCTATATGTGCCTAAGGGTAGTAGTAGCAGTTAAACTTGATCATAATGATTTGAATGGCCAGGGATGGAAGTTTCAAAGTTGGTCAAGTCTTTCATCAGGCAGCCAGTTCTGAACCAACTATCTACCTATCAGTAGTAGGAAGAATCCTTATACTACATGGTGAAGCCATGCTATGAACTGATGTCATATCCATTCATGTCTGGGCATTGCAAACTAGTTTCACCAAGTGATGGGGTAATGGCCTATCCACCCAAAATGATCATTCTTTTGTCTGGATACTCAAATGGCCTTTGTAGGGATTATCAGGGGACCTAGCAAGCCCCAAGACTGCCAAATGCCATGGAAATTGACTAGTGTACATCTTACCATAGTACAGCAGGTGTTCAATTTTTCTGCATGAGGCTATTATTGTTGATGACCATATGCTTACTAATCATAGCCTTCCTATTTGGTCTCAGTACTGTACACACACACATACCTTGACATACATATGTACACACTTTCTCTGTTCATGCTTACTCTGGTCTGTGCATGATGATACCTTCTATAAGTAGATAATGGTTTTACCCATATGAATAAGAACTATTCTAGTTCTGCTCTCCACACATGGCCTGCCTTCATCAGGTTATGGGCCCTGCCCAGGCCATCTGCATTTCCATACTCCTCAATCTCATACTAGTATTCACTCTACTCCACTCCCACTCCTATCTTGTCTTATTGCTCATCATCAGTCATCTTATAACTCCCTCTCACTCCACCTCTGTTCCAAAAATCAACATCATCTTGGAAGGCATGGACAATTACAAACAGTGGGAAAATGTTGTCAAATCAGCACTATGTCAGACTCCTATCACTGACCTTATTCCCTGCTGTTATTATTTCTTTTCTTTTACTTTCTTTTATGTTTTACTTTAGATATGATTAGATTAGATCATCTTATCTTTTTTATCTTATCTTATCTACATCTAATCCTCTATCTTATCACAGTCCTTACTGTTTCCTTATGGGAGATGATTCTCACAGATGCTGTGCATCTGTCAGCAGTATACCCACAGCTGCTGCACTTTACTTACTGCTTGACCTGCCCTTAGTTACTGCACCTGGTCTGTGCACATGTTCCAGTACTATAAGTAGATAGGTAGTATAGTGAATAGACCCCAGCTTGTTACAGCTGGTTTCATCCCTTCTTCTATGGCTGAGATCTCTCATCCCTTGGCTTAGATCCAGGGCAGCTCCCAGTAAGTCCTCTTAAAGAGGCAGGGATAAGTTAGGAGTCCATGGTCTCATGCTATGGGCATTGCTGTAGGCTTGACAATCCTGACACACTAATCATCATGGGTATCTGGTACACCATTTCAAAACCTTGCATAACTGCCATCACCCAAACTCAGGAAGTTGAAGGAGGTCTCCCCACACAGTACATGACCAATGAAGAAGAAGTGAATACATGGGAACACAATAATGACATGGCAAAAGCCAGCATATCCATGAATTGCAGAGCTCATCCCACTGCCATGATAGCTAGTGACTCCATGACAGCATGTCATGCTTAGGAAGGTCTCCAGGATGTCTACAGCAAGAGAACTGTAATAGCTATGTTCATTGACTTCCAGGCCTTATTCACCAGCAAATACAATGTAAACTCACCTCTTACTGCCCAAATTGACACCCTTATCATAGTGCAAGATTGCCTTGCTGCCTCTGGGGTGGACATCAGTGAGCAGAACATGTGCATCCTGCTGCTCCATGCATTACCACCCTCTTGGAGTTCCTTCACCTCTGCACTCCTTACTTGCTCCAAGTTATCCCAGCTCTCTATTGGCAACATATGCATCTGTATTCTTGATGAAGAAGCATGCACCAAACCTCAATCCACACCCACTTCCTTCTCTACAGGATCTTCCTCCAACACCATACGTTGCAACACATTGTTCTGTTCACATTGCAAATGCCAAAACCATACCATCAAAAACTGTTTGACTTTGCATGGTGTTCTGGACAACATAAAAGTGAGGTTAGAGAAAAAGGGGAAAGATAGAGATAAGGGACCTACAGTGGATATGGCAGCTAGTACCATGTTAAACCACTTGTCATCTTCTGGGTCTCAATTTGATGCTTGCTACTACACTGGCTCCAGCCTCTGGATGCTTGATTCAGGCTGCACTGACCACATCTCTCCACACCAGAGTGACTTCTATTTGTACAACAGTGTTTCATTCCAGACTGTTACCATTGGGAATGGCTCCACCATTGCTTGTGTTGGGTGCAGCACCTGCTCACAGCAACATGCCCTGCCAGATGGAAGCCAGGTCTCCATATCTCTCTCCAAAGTGTTGCATGTTCCAGCAGCCAGTGGCTGCTTTCTGTCCATCAGCAAACTAGATCATCTCAGTTTTCAGGCATGCAATGAGAATAACATGTGCATCATATGCAAAGGAGATTGTGTGTTTAGCATCAGGCACCTCAGGGATGGCACATACTGGCTGATGTTGGTACCCACTCCCTCCATACATGCACATGCATCTCCCACACTCTGTCTTTGGCATGGGAGACTCAGCCATATCTCCAAAGCCATTGTTTCCAGGATACAACCATTGCAGCTCATGGGTTTCACCCTTCCATCAGAATCAACCTCTACTTCTCCCTGCTCCAGGTGCCTGCTTGGCAAGTTTCCCTGACCTTCCTTCCATCTCTCCTGCTCACATGCCACTGAAGTGCTTGGTCTGGTCCACTTGGACCTGGTCAGGCCTGTCAGCACTGCATCAATCAGGTCTCAGAATCTTTACTTCACCACTTTCCTGGACAATTATTCTGGGTTCAGCACCATCTACCCTCTGTGCTGCAAGGATCAGCTGTCTGGCACCCTTGAACACTACCTTGCCTGAGCTCACAATCTCTTCAGGAAATGGCCTCAGTTGTTGCATATGGACTGTGTGGGGGAGTATGTGAATGCCTCTGTTGCTGCTTTGCTGCAGGACCTGGGTATTTCTCATCAGCAAACTCACCTCAACAGAATGGCTGTGCCAAGCACTGGAACTGTTCTATTCTGGATCATGTGCTATCCCTCCTCCATCATGTGGGGCTGTCTCCTGGTTTTTGGGAGTTTGCAGTTCATGTCACAGTTCACACCTACAATGTCTTACCTGCCCACTGGCTGAACTGGCAAGCACCCCACTTGTGATGGCATGGTGCAGACACTGTGCCTGATGTCTCACATCTCTGTGTTGTTGGTTGTCAAGCCTGGGTAAAAACCCCAGATCATCAGTGCAGTAAGCTGGACCCCAAATCCTATCCACTCATCTTCATCAGATATGAGGCAGGTACCAAAGGCTGGCTCTTCTGGGACAAGGCCACCCACCAATCCATCACCAGCCAGGACATCATCTTGAGGATTCCTTCCCTGCTCTTGATGTGGCCATTGCTCCCACTGTCTTTGACCTCCTTCCACCAGCACCACCCATGTTGAGAAGCACCAGTGCCAAAATAGTGACTTTGCTTGGGTTTCAACCAAGGACCTCCCTTACTTTGGGTGGGTGCTCTAACCACTGAGCTACAGGTCTTAGTTAACTGATGTGCTTTTAACACAATGTGAAGCTGCACTATGGCTAGTTCCTGTCTAGGAGATAGACAGGGGAGTTTAGCTCATAAGCACATGGTTGGGTATTTGACCTTTATCTTCAACAACACACACCCCCTTCTCTGATGGTGAAGCTGACTCTTTGGATGACAACATGGACAATGTGTAAGACTGAAGTCTAGCTGGGTGCACTCTCTAATGATCACTCAAAAGAAAGGATATCCAGCTGTATCAAGCTGGGGTCTATTCACTATACTACTGAGCTACTTATAGTAAGTACCTATGTGCACGGACCATAGTGCAGTACCTAAGGGCAGGTCAAGCAGTATAAGACCGCAGTACAAGATAAGGGGATGCACAGCATCTCATAGACCTAGGCCTACCTAGACAGGGCCTAGCACAAAGTGACAGTAAGTAATCTAAGATAAGATAAGATGATGACAAAGAAAGATAAGATCATCTTATCTTATCAGATCAAAGAAAATATAAGAGAAAAGTAAAAGAAAATAAAGAACTAAATGCACCAAAAATATGGCGCCTGACACAATGGTCCTGATGGTGACCTTGGCATGTGTCCTGCTCTGCCCTTTGTAGCCCTTGTACCACCTCCAGCTGTCCTTGATCCCAGTCCTGATGCTCCTGTGACTGGTGTTGTGGATGCTTTGTTGAAACTCCACTGTACATCAACTAATGTATCTCTTATCCATTTCTTCCATTCGGCCTCCCCTCCTGTCTTTCTTTACACATCTTTACATACATATGACACCTCTTCCATCACAACACTTCCACTTCTATTCACATCCCCACACCACACATACTCCAGATGACATGCATCCCCCACATACATGGACATCCTTGTATTCCAGGATTGTCTCTCCACTACAACTATATTCACTTTCACTATATAAGATGCACTCCTTACCTTACACCTCCTCAGTTGTTGTCTCCAGACAACTGAGTGAGTACCATCACCTCCTGCATCCTATGAGACCGGAGTCTGCATATATCCCTGAAGTCAGGAGACTGGGTGCACTCAACTAAAGATCGCTCTAAAGAAGAGGAAATCCAGCCATAACTAGCTGGGGTCTATTCGCTATACTAGCAGACCCTATATACTGTAAGAAATGGTGCACGGACCAGGCGCAGTAGTCTAGGGCAGGACTATGTAAAGTAAAGCGCAGTAAGCTATGGTACCATGCAGCTACCTCATGGTATGACCTCATAGTCTAGAACGTAGCGACAGTAAGTGAGATCTGATAAGGATTAGATGAGATAAGATGAAAGTAAGATCTAATCTTATCAGATGACAAGAGAAACAGAAAAGAAAGTAAAAAGAAATAAAAGGCTAAACACGTCAAATAATGGCACCTGACACATCCTATACTTTATCTTGCCTCTCCTGCAGCTCTCTATCTCTACATTGTGGCATCTCCTTACTGTCCACACATCTCATACATTGCTGCAGCAATGCTCCTCTTAGTCCTCCCATACTGGGAGCACCTCTATACATTACTCTTGCTCATAGTTGCCTGCCATAGCCTGCATGAACATGCTTCACCTGCTACTGACCCTGTCACTCCTCCATGTGCTCCTACTCCTGCCATGATTCCACCCTGCATACATGCTTGTTGTATGGTTTGTCTGGAGCATGGCATCCAGCCTCCATCACCCAACTGGCATAGACCAGGCCAGCCCTCTCCTAGTTGTCAGCAGGTACAAGCACATCTTGTTGATGACAACTGACCTGTTGTTTGGTGCTTGCAACACATCACCAGGTGGCCTGCTCACTTTCATGACAGTGCATATGGCCCTTGCAAATTTGTCAACATTCTCGGTGAGGGGGGGATTACAGATGATGATGATGATGATGATGATGATGATGATGTCATTGCCACACCTCATGGCACTCCTTCCATCTCAGCCATACTTTCTCATGCACTCTCCCATGACCTGCTGACACTAAAACAAGCCCTCTCTGGAGCAGATTCTGATGCATGGAACTCTGCATGTCAAGAGCTTGTGTCTTTGCACAAGCTTCACACTTGGGACCTCATTGACCTGCCCCTAGGACACAACCTTGTGGGCAACAAGTGGGTGTTCAAGCAAAAGGCAGATGGAAGGTACAAAGCATGACTTGTTGCAAAGGGCTATACACAAGTACACAGAATTGACTGCAACAAGACCTTTTCCCCAGTGGCACATTTTGAATCACTACACACACTCATTGCCATTGCCATTCTTGAGGATTGGGAAATGCACTTGATGGATGTCAAAACCACATTCCTGAATGGCAATCTAGATGAGGAGATCTACATGGAGTAACCCCATGGTCTTGTAGTGCCTGGGACAGAAGGGAAGGTTTGCAAACTCTCCAAGGCCATTTATGGCCTGAAGCAAGCATCATGACAATGGCATCACAAGATGAACAGGTTGTTGTATTTTGGGCTGTTGAGCTTGCTCCATTCACTCCCTTACCCTCATGATTTCCTTATCCTCATGATTTCCTCATTGTTGACTTGGGAGTATGCTCTTTGCTCCAGCACCCAGGCCCCATACATTTACTTACCTCAGCATGGTCTGTGCATGGTCTCTTTATGTACTTAAGGCATCTGTTAGGGACATTGGACTTCAGTCAGTTTCTCACTTATTCCACTAGCAATGGATGCCCTCCTCTCGCTATATTACTTTTACTTTGCCTCAATGTTAGTGCTTCTCTTTCTCCTCAGGCTATTGCCCTCACTCTACCCACCACTGCCCTTTGCTCCTCTTTAAGTAGAGTGACCTGGACATAGTCAACTGCCATGCCATGCAATGCTGCATTGACACTCATCCCTGTGATTTTCACTGTGGGCTGGGCCTACAATTTGATATTTAGTAGATACTTAAATATGGTGCATTTACAGAAACATGCCTTTAATGCATTTGCAAGAAATTTTCTGTTCTTCTTTATCTGTGTGGTGCTTGTATTTCAACACAGGTCACTCCTTAACCTATATTTCAAGTGCACCTTCTCAGACTCTGGGATATATATATCCACATTGTCTTCAAAACCTCTCATCATTGTTCTATACATTTATGATATCACTATCATGGGAGGATCACTTAAGGAGGTAGAGGAATGTAAAATCATGCTTAAATCCCTTTTTCAGATGGCTGATCTAGGAGAGATAAGATTGTACTTGGGTCTCCACATCATGTGAGACCACTCCAACCAACTCCTGGAGATCAACCAAGAGCCATATACCAGTGACCTCCTCAACTGTTTCCATCTCCATGAATGCAATCCAGTGATGACTCCTCTACCTTCAGGCTGCACACCTACAAAAGCTGATACTGACTATGTGTTATGAGGCACTTGCTTTGGCACCTCATAACAGTTTTCTTTTTCTTTTTCTTTTATATCATATTCACTATAAGCATAGTATTAACTACAGCAGTGAGCTTAGCTCCTACTTATAGTAAGGACTCATTTTCTTTTCTCTTTTATAGTACTTAAGTATTTACATACTTAAGTGTGAGCATAGCTCCAAGTACTATAAAAGACTTATCTGTTTCTTTTATCTTTCTTTATTTATTTACATTTACTTGCTAAGAACTATCACTATACAATTAGCAAGGACTCCTCTTTCTCACCTTTGTTTATCTTTGTTTACCTCTTGTTCATTTTGCACTCATGGCTGAGCCACCTACTATAATCATAGATGCATCTTAGGTCAAGTGACTTCATTGATTGCTGCACAATCATCATTGATCCATGAACCTTATTTTACTTGTACTATCTTTAGTACTCTGGTTTTGTATAAGTAGTTGAAAGACTGGTGGTCCTAAACCCCAGTCTTGTCAACTTTGCAATCTAGGGATTCTCCTACACTGTGCTTGACCTAAGCTCATTACAAAACTCACTTCATTCTAAGAACCAGGTCTAAGATCTCTAAGTCACTCTAAAAATGTTGCTAAGATATCCTAAAACTCATCACTCTGGATCCTTGTTTAGTCATCAGCAGTATCATCCTCATTACTATCTTGTTGATCCCTCTCTTCATCATCATCAGGAACAGTTATTACACTTATCAAGCATGTATCAATTAACCTTGTTACCAGGGGTATTGTTATAGCAGACCTTCCCTAAGACTGTCCAATAGGCCACTCTTAGCACTATGTTGCATCACCCTCTCTCCATAGTGACTGTCAGCAGTTGATTGGATAATTGCTCTATGCCACTGTTGTCTCACATATGGACATTTCCTTTGCAGTTATGAAGATGTCCCAATTCCTTTCAAACCCCTTGCCCACCCACTTATCTCTAGCATGCCACATACTTCAAACCTGAAGGGCACCATACACTATTGAATATGTTATGGTGGAGATCAGAACATTGGGGTTGTTGGGTACTCTGATTCTGATTGGGTGGCCAATAGAGATGACAGGAAGTCCATTGGCACATACATCTTTCTGCTCAGAGGAGCCATTGCTTGGATGTCACAGAAACAGTACACCATGTCACTTTCATCAATGGAAGCAGAGTATATGTCACTATCTCAAGCAGTGGCACAGGGGATGTGGATACAGTCACTATTCAAAGAGATAGGCTTTGGTTTCTCTTTTCCTCTCTTACTTTATGGTGACAACAAGGGATCCATTGACATTGCCATGAATCCTATTGTTGAGATTGGGCAGCACAGCTATGGATGCAAACACCATGACATAAAAGAAGTAGGCATCAAGTTCAAAACAGATTGAGATTGAGAGAAGGGCTAAAGCCCATCAGAACAAGGAGAGAGGGCACAACTGCCACATCTGTAAGATAGAGAAGATGTGTACCAGAGGGTAGAGGGTACACAAAAGAGAGAGAGAGCTGCATAGAGCAGGTATGTCAGAAGAGAATTCAGAGAGTAGAAGAGATACTCACCTCAGCACATGCAGAAGTACTGAGGTGAGACAAAGACAAAGTAAAGAAGATATAGTAAGAGCAGGACAGAGTTTAAGAGGAGCTAAAACTATAAAGAGAAAAGAAATACCAATAAGATGAGATAGAGATAAGTATACTTAATAAGTAGACAGTGTGATCAGCATCATAAGGTAATGAAAAAAACCAACACCTATCATCACTCATGGTACCAAGCATATCAATATCAGACACCACTACATCCACAAGTGCATTTCTTCTGACTCTATTACTGTACAATGTCTGCCTTCTTCACTTATCACTGCCAATGTCTTGATGAAACCACTCTCTCACCCACTTTTCTCTGCTCATCATTTGGGTCTTGGTATGATAGAGTGTGTTCCCAGTATGGGGGGGTGTTGACAACCATATGCTTACTAATCACATCCTTCCTATTTGGTCTCAGTACTGTACACACGCACATACCTTGACATACATATGTACACACTTTCTCTGTTCATATTTACTCTGGTCCGTGCACAATGATACCTCCTACAAGTAGATAATGGTTTTACCCATATGAATGAGAACTATTCTAGTTCCCCTCTCTGCACATGGCCTGCCTTCATCAATTATAATGAATAGTTGCTGATCAATGTGGGTGGTTTGTCTGTGTGTTTCTGGTTGAATTTTTTCCTGGACAGAATGACAATTGCTACAGTGGCAGAACAGGCAAATATAGTACTTGATTGTATATCAGTGCAAGATGTGTATGGAACCTTGAAGTAAAGTATTTAAATTTAAAAAAAGAACACTCCTGCATGACATTTTAGGATTGAGTACATAACCCAGAACATGGTGTTTATCATTCTTGGTTGAGCTGAGAGGCCTGAAGATAGTAATTGCTAGTCAGCTTAACTGACAATACCTGTAAGTGTCATATCAATGAGTCATTTGATGTTCGGCACAGTTCAGTTGGACGATCGTCCTCGCTTTCTGCTACCATCTTACATACGTTTGCATTATAGAATCACTTACAGGTTCTGGCTAGTTCTAACGCCGATTCTGAGGCCATTTTATTCGGATTCTCCGTAAGAGTCAGATTAAAATCGGCTAGATTGGCCCTAAGTAACATACCCCACACCCACAGCTTGCCTTCACAATGCAAACATAGTCCGATCTTATCTATTCACCAGCCCATGTGCCGAGCATGATGCGCATGACGACGGAATGGCACCAGTACAGAGCAGGCCCTACAGCAATCGTCGCCCGCCCGGCATTTGTGTGCCTTTGTTTGCCTAGATCTGAGCTGGACTTGATGCGTTTGACTGGTGTACATCTTACCTTAGCACCGCCATATCCTCTCCTTCATTCGTCTGATAATTAGTTTCCGTCTCCGTTGACCAGTGTTGCCCATCTTGCAATTGGGATGCCTCCATCGCCCCGCCGTAATGGCACCATTGACCCGTTTTCTACCGAGTCGGACGGTGTCAAAGCGCTCTGTTCTTTTGGCACGCGTGCATATTTTCCCCGAAACCATTTTGAGCTTGGCCCCTCTATTTTCTGGAACCGTATCATCCAGTTGTCGGCTAGGGCCGCAGAGACCGACCGCTCCGCTATGAACATAGCACTGCTATATCGTGCAACCACTCTCTGGAGCACTCTAATCTTGTCATCGTAAGTTCCACGACGCTTTCCCTTTCTTGGTATTCGACGTGGGGCTCATTCTTCTGTGGCCCAGCTAAGCATGGGTGTGATTGTACTTGATAACGTCTTGCGTATATATAAGTCATTTTACTGGTGGCTACTATTCGTTTTGGTCCGATTGCGGATAATTCGGAGCGGAGGCGCAATGGTCACAATATTTCCATCTTATAACCTTCGTTGATTGACAGGACATGCAGTCGAACCTCTTATTTGTCCCGCAGGAACCTCTGTCTCTGAGACATGCGTACATCCTTCGAGATGATGAGACATCCCAACCACACTGCCGCACCTCCAAACGTCTTCGAGTCCGATAGCAGGAGCGGCCTCGATAATAACAACGATGCAGACAAGGAGAAGGATACCTTCCCATCAACAGGGATTCCGGCATTCAGTGAGGCAGAACAGTACTCCGTGTCTGCATCTAACGAGCTGCACGAGCCATCGAACAAGTGGCCGTTTGCGAATCGACTTCTGCGCTGGGGAGTGGAACTTAGAGGTCAGGCCTGCGTCGTTGCTTTTCAGAGTTGGTTCTGTCTTCTGATCCAATCTATCTGTGGGTTTTGTTCGTAGGAATCCACCCTGTTCCTCTGCAACAGCGGGTCGAGACCCGATACAACAGGATATTCTTCATCTGGCTCTCGGCAAACGCAAATATTCTATCGTGAGTCTCGGCATTCTTCACCGCGCGTCTGTGTGAATGACTTTCCTGTGTTTTTCAGGTTCTCTGCAGGTACTCTTGGCCCCGTTGCGTACGGTTTGAGCCTGCGGAACTCGTGCCTTGTCATTATCTTCTTTAACCTCATTTGTACCCTTCCTCCGGCCTATCTGTATGGTCCACTCCGTTTGTTAATAGTGTCTTTGGTGAGCTTAGTGCTACTTTTGAACAGGTCGACATGGGGCCCGAGGCTCGGATTGCGCCAGCTGTGTAGTTCTCGATACAGCTTTGGGTACGCTTCTAGTTTTCTGCCCGGTCCAATGCCTGAATACAGAGTTCGTAGCTACTATGGCGCCACGGTCCCGAGCTTACTCGCTGTCATAGGTGGCTTGGGCTTTTGTGTCCTGAATAGCATCCTTGGCGGGCAGGCGCTATCAGGCATGGTAAACGGACACCTATCTTGGACGTATGGCCACTTCAATCATCGTATTTATTACTTCTTTTCTGACTAGCTAATCACAGTGTTGGCATTTGCATCATCGCTGTCACATCCCTCTCTGTAAGTATTGTCATCCTTCCCCAGGCTGCCCACACATCATTGATGCCTCACGACTGTTGTACACCAGGTCTCCTTCTGCGGAATGAGGACACTTGCTTGGTTCGTCATGTGACAGCCTCCTGCTCGATGCAGCAGGCTGATATGACTTGAGACAGGTTCGAACGATTCGCATGGGTGCCTGTTCTTATTGTGTTCGTGTCCGTAGCCGGGTTCGGTGGCAAGCAATTTGTCGACACGCCCTCCGCGGAGCCGGCGACTGCACGCTCTGTGCTGAGCTTTTCTGCGACCGTCGCGGGCTTCGCCATCAAATGGGCTGTGTTCGGCTCGGACTACACGACATACTACGACCCCAAAGTGTCCAGGTCAGATATAGCCTCAACTATTGCTTGTCACCCACCACCAGCGCTCACTATCTCGTGTTCTTAGCTGGCGGATCTTCATCTATCCTTACCTTGGGATCTTCCTCCCAATCGTGTGCCATCTCTTTCATTGCCTACGCGGCGCCTCTACAGCATAACTGACCGCTACGTCGCCCACAGGTCCTGCTGCAGGTCCTCGGGGCAGCGACAGCCATATCTGCACCGTCTGTGCCCGCTTGGGAGACAGGATATGCAGGTGGCAACGTCGGGGGACTGATCTTGGCCGTAGTACAGCCCATAGGTATGAGCGGGAAGTTCATGGCCGTGCCTCTCGGCCTGAGCGTGATCGGAAACAACGCACCCACGATCTATTCGCTCTGCCTCGGCTTCCACACGTTCATCCGCCCGCTAGTCGTAGTCCCGCGTTACGTTTTCTCCATCGTCGCGACAGCCATGTATGTCTCTCCCTGCTCTCGCGTCGACAATGTCTGACTCTCGTGATACAAACGCTGTCGCACCACGCACACAGCGTCATCGTGCTCGCCATCTTTGGGCAGACCAGGTTCTACGCCACGCTCTCGAACTTCCTCGGCTTCATCGGCTACTGGGCCGCCGCCTGGATTGCCGTCCTCGTCGTAGAGCACTTCTGCTTCCGGCGCGGCGACTTCAGCACGTACAACATCTCCGTGTGGGCAACGCCCGGGGCGCTCCCATACGGCATTGCCGCGGGGGCCGCTAGCGTTGTCTCGTTTGGGCTTGTGGTCCCGTGTATGGACCAGGTCTGGTTCACGGGCCCCATCGCGAAGCACACTGGTGACATCGGCTTCGAGGTTGCGTTCTTCGTCACGGCCATTCTATACCCGCCGTTCAGGGTGATCGAAAAGAATTGGTTTGGGATTTAGCCCCACCCAATTTTAGCCTACCTTCCGACTCGTGGTGTATTTCCGTGCGTGCCGTACTTCACTTGCAACGACTGGTATGAGACAGGCCTGGAGTCTAACGATAAACTGTGTATATATGTATCCTTCTATGGCATCCAGATTGTATCGGACTTGGCCATCATAGCCATGCCAACAGGTCTAAGGATAATGCACGTCCGTCCACGCAACACGAATGCAATGTCTCCGCCTGCGAGCTTCGCGGGGAGCAGCGGTTTTGGGATGTGGGTGTCGGTGTGGCGGATGAGCTGCACGCTGTGGCGCAAAGGCGTCAGTTAGCTACGGCCCGTCGTCACCCGGCTGCGCGGACGCGGGAACTACGTATACTGCTTCATCATGTTTTAGGATTAACTCAGAGCATGGTGCTTGCTTATCGACAGACCTCCTAGGCGCTGACGGGGGCGGGCATATGCGCTACGACCAAATTCATCGCAGTGACTGGCGTGCTATGATTCAAACGACCATGGCCAACACAGACTCTGTGCTATACCCCATGCCCCCTCATGTCTCTCATGCCCCGATTATTACCAACACACCAAACGAGACCGGGGCCCTGGGCTCCTCAGCTGTACCAATCTACATATGCTATTATCTTATCAAGGCTTAGTACTGGACACTAGGTCACTGATATCACCCTGTCTTCTGCTAAGGCCAGCTTCTTGAAGTAAAATGCTATACAGGGATATTTCTCACAAAGACACCAAAATGCATCTTATTTGTTGATTTCTCTCTTTCGTTTCCTTCATAGGACACTGTGCATACTCTGCTTACATACGGGTACATCCTATCTTATTAATCTCTTCCTCTACTGACTACTTACTGTATTGGTAGGCTTTCACATGGGTATATTTACTTAACCCACATCATACTCCTTTTGTCTACACCTTTGTTCTTTATAGTTGAGACTGATAAGCTTTCATAGTGATGAAGCTTGAGACTGCAGGCATGCACAAGAGTGAACAACTAGAGTTGATGATATTCAAGGACAAGACAGTGGATATAAGTATAAGTATGGTTGGCACACAGACCATGTATATTATGGTGGCTGAGAGTGTGTACAGAGTATAGTATAAAGCATGAGAAGGTTCTGTTGTGTGGGCGTTTGGCATGGTGGTTGTTCCTAGGTCAGTCTCTCCACTCAAGGAGGATGGAAAGGTGTCAGGGGGTAGAGCATGGGCAGTAAGCCCAGAAGAGCAAAGAGCAGTAGCATTATGCAGAACCAGATGTAAAGAAAGAGTGTAGGGGCATCCATGCTACTGGAGAAGACTTAGAAGTTGACTGAAGAACTATGTCCTAATGCTGAGTCTGATGTACTATAAGAGGCTGTGCACAGACCACACTGAGTAAGTGAAGTCTGGGGTGTGGGTGTTGGAGTGAAGAACAAACACATGTCAACAAGTTCAACAGAGGCTCCTCTCTAACTTTACTCTGTCTTACTATATTTTTTTTCTTGTCTTGCCCCTATACCTCAGTGCTTCTTGCTCTCTGCTGAGGTAGGGATCTCATTGCCCTCTTTCTCTCTTTGTCTGACAGTTACCTTCCAGTCTCTTTACTTCTGTATATCACACACACTCTGTATACCTTGTATTTTGTCTCATCAGCCATGTGGCAACTTCTGGAGTTCCTTTTGGTCTCTGCCCTCTTGTATGCAATGCTAGAGGCCTATGCTGTTTGTCATTAATAACAAGAAAAATGAACTTGGCCTCAAAAAACAACACAAGAACTGAGAGAGAAAGTTGGGAAACTCAGGGATTGCCATTGTGCAACCCTTTCTGCTTGTATTTCTGAATGCATTCATTTATATTTCCCTCAGTCTCTGTGTTTTGTTCCTGAGGCTGAGCTGTTTGTGATAGTGTTTCTGTGCTAGAGGAACACTTATTTCAACAATTGGTCAAATGGATCTATTGAAGGAGGCACTTGGAATAGAGTGTGGCTGACTGTGGAATGAAGAGAAATGTATTCCCAGTCCATTTGTAGAAGACTGAGTGAAAAGAAAATCATGCAAAGGAATTTTTTCAGAAAGGGTCCATCTGTATCATCCCTGAGTCCTGTTGAAAGCTGAGTGCATGCTGAGGAAATCTGGGTAGGGCAGTAGACAACAACAAAACCATGAAATAGGATGAGCAGGCAACAAGCCTGAAACTGATGATTCCAGAGACTAGGGCTAATGCCCAAGAGAGTAAGAGCATGTGAGGCAGATGCAATGTCGAAGCCAAACAACTGAAGAAAGATTAAAACAATAGGACAATCACACTTCAACTAGTGGATATCCCAGATTGTAAGACAGCAGTCCTACATATCCCTGATGGGAGACCAGTGCGCACTCAACTCAGTATCACACTAAGAAGAGGATAAGCCAGCCATAACTAGCTGGAGTATATTCAGCTATACTACAGCTATCTATATACTCTAAGAGATTGTGCACAGACCAGCACAGTACTCTAGGGCAGACACTACAGTATAATACCTGCAGTAAGTAAAGGAACATGCCAAAGGCACATGCTATGACCTCATAGTCTAGAACTAAAGAATGTAAGTAGATAAGGATTAGATATGATCAGATAAGATGAAGAGATAAGATGATCATATCTAATCTAATCAAAGGAAAACAGAAAAGAAAATGAAAAGATATAAAAGGATAAATGCACCAAATAATGGCACCTGACACAGATACAATCAGCCAAGTAGAACAAAAGAGGAGAGAGGCTACTGTACATAGCAGATATCCAAGATGATCAGAACTGGGGAATAAACTGCTAGGAGTCCTATGTATATATAGTATGCTGAGTGTTGAATATCAGTGCATGTAGTCTACATTTCGTTCAGCTTCCCACAGCACCCTCTACCACACACATACTTATGGCACATTACATATCCTACTCTTCTATTTCCTCAGACTGCTCATACACTATCCCACTCCACACATTACTCCTGATGATGCACATCCCCTCTACATATGGCAGTCCTTGTACTTGCTCACACACACTCTGCTCTAACTTTACTCACAAACACTATATATGCTAAAAGCAGCCTATTGGACGGTTTTAGGGAAGGTCTAGAATGTTACTCCTGGTAACCCAGGTTTGGATATTGGCTTGATGAATGTAATAGAGATTCCTGATGACGATGAAAAGTGGGATCGATGATATGATTATGAGGATAATTCCACCAATGATAATACAAGGATCCAGAGTGACGAGTGTAAGAGGTCTTGATGACGTATTTAGTGTCTTTTAGAGTTCTTAGACTTAGTTCTCAATAGAGTGAAGGGAGTGATTTAACGAGCTTAGATCAAGCGCAGTATAAGGAAGATTCCCTAGATTGTGAAGTTGACAAGACTGGGGTTTAAGACCGCCAGTTTGTCAACTATTTATACAAGACTAGTGATCTAACTATAGTACAGTTATGCAGTAAAGCGCAGTAAGTACGCATCCCTGTGATGTAAGTGGCTCAGCCACAAGCACGAAATGAACATGAGATAAACAAAGGTAAATAATGACGAGAAAAGAGAGTCCTTGCTAATTGTATAGTAATAGTCCTTAGCAAGTGAATGTTATAATAAATAAAAGAAAGATAAAGGAAAAAAGATAAGTCTAATATAGTACCTGGAGCTATGCTCACACTTAAGTATGTAAATACTTAAGTACTATAAAAGAGAAAAGAAGGTATGAGTCCTTACTAAGTAAAGTGGAGCTAAGCTCACACTTGTAGTAATAATACTACACTTTACTTGTAAGTAAGATAAAAAAAACAAAAGAAAAAGAAACGCGTTACGAGGTGCCAAAGCAAGTGCCTCGTAACAATATATGTTGGACACACTACCTACACTCTCCTCAGACATCTCTTACCAAGTCTGAGTGAGTACTTACATCTCCATCATATTCTTCTGCTCTCTTATCAAGCCTGCAGCATACTTCAACCACATCACCTCACCTTACTGCACTTGTGACTTCTTACTCATTGCTGCAGTCATGCTAGGGGTCTCTTATGTCCTTTCACTTGCCTATATCATAGCTGCTGTTGTTTCCCATATGTCAGGATTGTCAAGCCTACAGTGGACATCCATAGTGTGAGACCACTGACTCCCAATATATCCCTGCCTCCTGTTAGGAGGGCTTACTGGGAGCTGCCCTGGATCTAAGCCCAAGGGATGAGGAGACTCAGACTATAGAAGAGGGGGATGAACCAGCTGTAACAAGCTGGAGTCTATTCATCTAGCTACCTAACTACTTATAGTACTGGAATGTGCACACAGACCAGGCACAGTACTGAAGGGCAGGTCTATCAGTAACTAGAGTGCAGCATGTGTGAGAACACAGCTGACAGATGTGCAGCATCTGTGAGAATGATCCCCAAGAAGACTGTAATGACAGTAAGTAAGATATCTGAAAGAGATAAGATAAAAGAGATAAGATGAAGATCTTATCTAATCAGATGATCTAATGTAAAAGAAAGAAAAGAATAAAATAATGGCAGGGAATAAGGTCAGCAATAGGAGTCTGACACCATAGCCTGCGCATACACTGAGGAGTGCACAGACCATACTGTACAGTATAGGGCTGGAGAACAAGAAAGTACAGTAATGATGTCATACCTAATAATAGAGGGGGCATGTAAGTGCTGACTGAGGTTCTGCAGCATCTGTGGGAGTGATTGGTGATACTCTGCAGCAAGTGTGAGAAGGATTGGTGAGCATCTGCAGTAAAAGTGAGAAAATGAGTCATAAGTAAAGATAGAATGGGCTGACTGGAGATTGGATGACTAGCACATCATTGGCCAATAAAGATGAACAAAAGGAATGCATGACTGGGAATCACTTCAATAGATCAGGAGCATTTGTAAGATCTATAGTGATAGAGATATAAGAAAAATGGGAAAAATGAAGAGAAGAATAAAGAAAAAAACAATGGCCTGACAGAGCAGAGGGTCATGTGACCACATCAGAGTAGATGGAGAGATAGTGTATGCAAATGGGAGGGTACACAATATTGAGAGAGACTCAGCAAACTGCTAGAGTGCTGAGGTGGTATGACAGAAAGATGCAGTAGATATAGTAAGGGTAAAATAAGATTAGAGAGGAGCCCAAAAATGTGAAATACCAGCACAGTATGTGGCCAGTGATGAAGGAGATGAG
>QLPN01010907.1:0-14934 GCA_003314395.1 Albatrellus ellisii
CCTGCCCTATAGTGACAGTGCATGGTCTGTGCGTTGACCTCTATAGTATATAAGGACTCTCATGTAGTAGATAGCTCCTTAGCTTTATACATCTGAGATATCTGCTATACAGTGTGACTCATCTAAGGTGTATTGTCTTGCCCCTCGCCAATCCTCCTCTCTCTTCAGTTGTGACCTCACTGTCCTAGCATGTGCCTCACAGCAGGTCCTCACATTCCCCCTTCTTTGTTGTTGTTGCCCCTGTGGGTGTCTTGGCTCAGGACATTCTCTCATGAAATGTCCTTCTTTGCTGCAATTGAAACATAATCAAGGGTGTGGTCCTCTTGCTCTGTCAACATCCATGGGTTCTCCTGCAGGCACTGCTGTAGAAGTGAATTGGCAAGGGGTGAAGTTTTGTTGTTGTTGTCCCTGCTGTCTTCCATATTGCTGCTGCAGCATCTGTCTTCATCCCCAAGTCAATTCGAAGTTCTGCATATCCTGATATGCATATGCCCTGATTCTTGCTCGTCTGATCCATCCCTCTAAATCACCAGGGAGAGGGGTCTCAACATAACAGGACTGGAGAAGGGGACAATTCATCCCTTTCTTAAACAATGTGCATAATGCACCATCATTGTATCCAGATGCTGTTTTGTATAAGAGGAATTCAGTGATGTATTCCTCTATGTGATGACTTCCCTGTGAGATAGTGGTTAATTTCTGCTGTGCTGTTTGTTCCTCATTATGATTTCCAAAGGTGATTTTCATCATCATTAGGAGTTCATCGAAATCCTTGAATGGTTCTTCATGCTTGTGGGGTTCTATTCTATAAGCCTCCATTTCTCGTAGAACCCCTTTCTTCCATTCTTCTGCGTATCCTCCTTTGATGTAGGATAATATGATGGTTACCTTGTCTTCATCTTTGTATTCCGGGTGTGCTCGAAGGACAAGGTAAATTTGATCCAAAAAGGATTGGAACTTCTTTTTGTCACCATCAAAAGGAGTTGGTTCTGTGATGTGAACCTTGGGAAGGTGGACATGGGGTGGGAGGCCTATTCCTGGCCCTGAAGAGTGACCTCCTTCTCCTGATGCTAGGTGTGTCATCAGATCCATCATCACTTATTGTTGCTGCACTAGCAGCTTCTGTTGATCCTGTATTATCTTCATCATCTCCCCAAAAGTCAGTGGTTCATGCTCTTGATCCATAGGAGCAAATGGAGCAGCAGATGGAGGTGCTAGAGTTGCTGCTAAGGCTGTACCAAGACTGTCGATTTTGGATTCTAAGCGCTGTGATGTCAATGGTTCTTGATCTTCTAAGCTCGCGAATCAATTCCTCAAGTGAGATTCTGGCTCTTCGCTGTCCTCTCTGTGTGTTGGTGGAGGTGGTTGTCTCCTGCTCCAGGTGTTCCACTGGTTGTCTTGAGACAGATTGACCAATGATCTGTCTGATGATTTCTATAAGTGTTCCAGTACTTCTGTAGTTGAGCAATGTCAAGTCAATGGCATGCTCAGTCATACAACAGAAGTACTATATTCTTCAATAAAATGCATGGATGATAAAACAGACAAACACGAAAACAACAAAGATCTTGAAAAACAATATGTCTACACTAATATGTAGACATTTGAAGACCCCCTGCAATGTAAGAAGCGAAGTGGTGGTGAGGATTGATGTGAAAAGCACAATTGGGGTTAGCTCCTAATTCAAGCAGGACAGGGGGGGGAACAAGAGAGGGATCATTGTAATATTGATAGAGCAGAGATCTGAAAAAGGTGGGAGGGTACTTGATATGGTACCGTCTATCCTGATTCTTCCACCACTCTGATCTTGGATCTGGAAATATCCAGAAGGGGAACTGCTTGTAATTTGTCACACGTTCATTGCGACGTTGAATGATAATGCATGCATGCCAAGCAAGAAGGTGACAACAAAGATGAAGGCAAGTGGTGGAGGGACATGTGATGGGGAGGAGTGAGTAAAAGTTGATGTTTAGACCTTCGTCTAAAAGATGCTCTGTCCTAGAGTGAGTGTGAGGGGGACAAGGGTGGTGTGTAGAAGGGGCGGGTGGTCCTTAAGCTGTCAGAAGACCCACCAAGTTCCCAGGAATCTGTGTGTCATATGAGGTCCTCCCAGAACATCCATGATTGCATATCAACTGCTCTACTCCAAGTGTCCACCATGTGTGTGCTGTGGAGGATGTCACTGGGCACGAGGTGGAGGTGTAGGGGGTGAACACTATAACAACCCACAACAATTCAAAGTGTGGAAGAGGGTGAGCAAGGGACATAAACTTTAGTCCACAAGCTACAGATACACTCACTCTCATGTTTCTGCCACTTGCAGTGTTGACAGAAATGGAGAGGAGGGCAAGGGAAGAAAAGGGCACAATGAAAACACTTTTGTTCACATTTGGGTTTGTGAATGAAGCCTATGGTGTAGAAGGGGTGGCAGACAAATTGGTGGTGAAAACACCAGTCTGCGGGAAAGGGGGGAAGAGGAAAGGTGTGATGGGGGAGGGAGTTCTGATCAATTGTGAGGCCAACACAAAGCCGAAGCTGAACAACTGAAGAAATACTAAAATAAAGGACAATCACACTTAAGCTAGCAGATATCCCAGATATATTAGTGTATAGTAAATAGGAGGGAAAAGGAGTACTGTACCTAGTGGATATCCCAGATGATCAGAACTGGGGAATAAACCACTAGGAGTCCTATGTATATATAGTACCCTGAAACACACACAGATCATGCAGTACAGTATAGGGCCAGAGAATGAGAAAGTAAAGTAATGATGTCATATCTAATAATAGAGAGGATGTGTCAGTGCTGACTGAGGTTCCACAGCAACTGTGAGAGTGATTGGTGATACTCCACAGCAGGTGTGAGAAAAGGAAGTATAACTAAAGATAGAATGGGCCAATCAGAGATTGGATGACATACACATCATTGGCTGATAAAGATGAAGAGAAAGAGTATGTGACTGTGGGAATCGCTTCAATGGATCAGGAGCGATTGTAAGATCTATGATGATATAGATGTAAGAAAATAGAGAAAAATGAAGAGAAAAATAGGAAAATAATAGCAGCCTGACAAAAAGCAGCTTTTCATTCATCACCATCTCCTGACATTGTTATAGCCCCAACAAATGCCCATCCTGGTAAAGTATCATGCTCCATGAAGACAATCAACCAGTTCCAAGATAAGAGGAAGTGGATAACTTGTCAGGCCACTATTATTTTCATTATTTTTCTCTTCATTTTTCCTATTTTTCTTATGTCTCTATCTTCATAGATCTCACAAGCACTCATGATCTATCAAAGCAATTCTCATGGTCATCCATTCCTTTCATTCATCTTTATCAGCTGATGAAGCACTAGTCATCTGATTATTGAAACAGGGGCAATGTGGCAAACAGCAGACAAAACATCATAGTGTAGAGATAGGCTTGTAAGCCCAGGTGTAAACAAATAAGCCAAGAGGACCACAGTCCAGAGGGCTTAAGAGACAGCTAGAGAGATAGCTAAAGATAGCTGTAAGATAGAGAAGATGTGTACCAGAGGGTAGAGGGTACACAGAAGAGAGAAAGAGCTGCATAGAGCAGGTATGTCAGAAGAGAACTCAGAGAGTAGAAGAGATACTCACCTCAGCACATGCAGAAGTGCTGAGGTGAGAAGATGATGAGGTAAAGAAGATATAGTGAGGGAAAAATAGAGTTAGAGAGGAGCCCAAACTGTAAAGGTAGAAAGGGATAAGGATATGGAAGTTTGTCCAGCATCTTAAGATATGTAAAAATCAACAGGTCACTGTGTCCTTGCAAGATAGACACTTTACACACTACTCCTCCTCAGACATCTTTCACATAGTCTGAGTGAGTATTCACTTATCTCATCTTCTTACATCTCCCTGCAGTGTACTCTTACCACATCATGTCACCACACTTGTGTTCACCTCCTCCACTCACTGCAGCCATGCTAGCTGCCCTCTCCCCATGTGGGGATATCATTACCTTGCTGATTATAATATTATCCTTTGTCCTTGCCTGCCCCAACCTGCACATACACTGACAACTACCTGGTTTGGCACAGTTATTCTATCATTCTGCATACTGTCTTTCTGTGTATGCCTCTTTCTGCTCTCTTCTCAGATGTCTTGCCTCTGGACATTAGTCCTTTGGTTACTCCCTCTAAAGTTGTTGTGGCTGCAAGCCTCTTCTTATCTGCCTATGGTCTACCTGCCATGCACATCCCTGTGCCTGTTTCAACATCTTACATGCCAAGCAAGGAGTCATCAACAAAGATGTAAGTGAACAAGGGAAGGATGACAAGGGGGAAGAAGAGAGTAAAAGTTAACACTTAGACCTTGGTATAAGAGCTGCTCTGTCCTAGAGTGAGTGTGATGACAGTGTGTAGAAGTTGCAGGTGGTCCCCAAGCTGTCCAAAGAAGTTCTTGATGATCCCCAGGGATCAGACCAATCTGCTGTCTTCTCCCAGTTGCTGAATGTCCAGGTGTCTGGACCAAGAGGTTGAGTGGACTGCTGTTCCAATAGCAGTGCATGGAGGTTGTTGAAACAGATGTTCAGCACAGTGGCCACCTGAGACCAAGGCACTCCATTCATGAGGGAAGAGGGAGAGGGTGTGAGCATGTGGGGCAGAAGCCCAGAAAGAGAGGTTACAACCCATGCATTGCACAGAATTTAGTAAGAGGGAGTGTAGATGCAAGCAATGGGAGGGAGTGATGTAAGTAGATCAACTGAAGATCAGTGTCCCTAATCTGATACCTATATATGTAAAAGAGCAGCACACAGACCACACTGATGTAATAAAGTATGGGGCATGGGTACTGGAGCAAAGAGCAGAAAATGCATGTCAATAGAGGTCACTGGGCATGAGGTGAAGATGTATGGGTTGAACACTATAATGTCCAACCAGGAGTTGAAGAGTAGAGGCAGGTGAGCAAGGGACATAATAGTTTGTCCACAAGTCATAAGTACACTCACTTTTGTGCTTTTGCCACTTGCAGTGACAACAGACAGTGAGAGGAGGACAGGGAAAAAGGTGGGAATGACAGAAGGGTGTTCTTGTGTGAGACAAGGTGTATATGTTGGTATAATAGTGTAAAAGGGGTGACAGACATAGTGCAGATGATGGCAACATCCAATAGGGAAGGGAGGAGGAATGAAGTGATGGGGAAGGTGGAGGGGAGAGGAGTTCTGATCAATTGTGAGGCTGACACAATGTCAAAACCAAACAACTGAGGGAAAGACTAAAACAAAAGGACAATCATGCTTCAACTAGTGGATATCCCAGATGTATTCAGCATAAGGTAAAAGAGGAAGGAGAAGTGGTACTGTACCTAGTGGATATCCCAGATGATCAGAACTGGGGAATAAATGCTAGGAGTTGTATAGTATATATAGTACTGTACTTCTTGATGAAATCTGGGCAACACAGCAAGGGAAGCAGACACCATGACTTAGAAAATAAGTGTAGACCTCAAGGGCCAATATTGCAAGAGACAAGGCTACAGCCTTGGCAAAACAGAGCAGAGGGCCTAAGACCACATCTGTAAGATAGAGAAGATGTGTACCAGAGGGTAGAGGGTACACAGAAGAAAGAGAGAGTTGCATAGAGCAGGTATGCCAGAAGAGAGCCCAGAGAGCAGAAGAGATACCCACCCCAGTGTGAAACACAGGTCATACACAGGAGAACTGGAATAGTCCTTATTATTATACAGTGACACTACAGGCTAATTATAGTAAGAGCACTGGCACATGGACCAGGGTGAGTATGAACAGAGAGACTGTGTATGTGTATGTGCAGATGTGCATGTGTGTGTACAGTAGGTGACCAAAAAGGAAGGAGTAGGTGTTGAAGTCTCATGATGTTGTTCACTCTAGGACCCACACCCCACACATATTACTAAGTGCAGTCTGTGTGCAGTCTCAACTAGTATAAAGAGTAGTGCTATAGCACAGTAATATAACAAGTGGATATTCCTCTCTTCTTCACTGAAGTGTCCTCATCAGTCATTACTCAATACTCCTTCTTACAGTCTCTAAATGGAGACTGTCCTCTATATCATCCTCATTGGCTACTGTGTGGCCCTTTTCCTCCTAATCAGAGTTTATATTATCTACATGCTGTCTCCCCTTAACCTTAACTCCTCCTATGCTTAGTAGGGTCCTCAGTCACCTAGCCCCTATTATGGGAGCTCAACAGTAGGTTAGTCAGCATATGAACACATCAACACTCAGCACATGCAGAAGTACTGAGGTGAGAAGATGATGAGGTGAAGAAGATATAGTAAGGGCAAAATAGAGTTAGAGAGGAGTCCAAACTGTAAAGAGGAAAGAAATACCAATAAGGTAAGATAAAGAAAGAGATAAGTATAAGAGTGCATAAGGGTAAGTCCAGCAGCCTAAGATAGCCAAAAATAAACACTTCTAGGGCAGGCATATGGACTAGCAAAGGCTGCACAGCATAGATAATAATAACAACCAATCATAAAGAGGATGACTGATGTCTGCAGTAAGTGTGAGAACAATTGGTGATACTTCACAGCAGTCATGAGAAAGCTGAGTGAGCATCCACAATAACAGTGAGAAAAGAGTCATAAGTACTTCATAAGCAGGCCGATCGGACATTGGACAACTGGTGTGTCATCAGCTGAAAATGACAAACAAGAGGAATGCATGACCATGAGAGTCACTTCAATAGATCTGTTGCAATTGTAAGATCTGTTGCAATAGAGACATAAGAAAAATAGGAAAATGAAAAGAAAATTAAGAGAAATAATAGTGGCCTGACATGCCATGCATATTTTCATTCAGCTTTTCCTACATGTACTTCAGACATACTTATTATGCATCCACTTTATACACCTTTCACACACTTGACCCACTCTCTACACTGGGACAACATGTGTCCCTCCCACTTATGGGTACTCTTGTATTCCCTTACTTACACTCTGCTCCAACTCTACCTGCAGTTACTATATAAGATGGGTACTCTACTAGACAACCTCCTCAGACATCTTACCCTCTGTCTGATGCTCCCACTATGTCATGTCACACCACTGTGTTCACTTCAACTCTACTCTGCTGCAGCTGCAGCCATGACTGCTGCTTCTCTCTCTTCAGAGATCTATCATCTAATTATCATACTTGTTCTCACTGTTAATGTGGCAGTGCATGGCGCAGCAGTTGACTAGGCCAGGTCACTCTACTCAAAGAGGACTAAAGGGCGATGGCAGGTAGAAGCTGGGCAACAGCCTGAGTAAGAGGAAAGCCAACATCAGGATTGCAAAGTAAATGTAAATAAGGAGTGTAGCTGTATCCATAATGTGGGGAGTGGGTAAGTAGCTGACTGAAGATCAATGTCCCTTTGTATAGTACTTATATACTATAGGTGCCGGCGCACAGACCATGCTGATGTAAATATGTGTGGGGCACAGGTGCTGTGGTGAAGAGCAAATCACATCAACACTCACTTGTGTTGGAATTATGTAATTGTTCTTCACATCTGACACCCATGCCCCACACACTAATTCAGCACAGTCTGTGTGCAGCAGCTAAAGGTACATAAGGACTCTTTCTGGGACATTGATTAGTAGTCAGTTTCTTACCCTCTCCACTACCATGGACACACTCCTCATTCTTTACTACTCATATTTCTGTGTAATGATAGTGCTTTGCTTCTTACTTGGGCTTCTGCCCATGCTCTACCTGCTAACACCCTTCCATCCTCCTTGAGTGGAGAGACCAGCCTAGGAACAACCACCACACCAGATCCCAGCACAACAACTTGCCCATGCCTGCACATACAGTATCTGCATGATGGTTGCTCTCATAGCTTGTCTTACAGACTAGTACAGCAGAGTGGCCAGCTATGAACATACAGGAACAGGAGAGACTCAGAACATAGCACACAATGAGAACACAACAGAATAGGATTCCAAGAAGAACAGGAGCAGGACGCTGTAAAATACAGGAGACTAAGCTAGAGATCCTGTATAGTATTTGACCCTTTACATAGGGTACAACCTTGAGTGCTAGAAGATTCTATCAAGGTAAATATAGTACAAGACTGCAGAAAGACTGTGGAAAGGAATGTTCCAGAGGTACTGCGCATAGATTGGTAAGTAAGATGATGCTGCAGCGCAGTATACTGGTAGATGTAAACAGAACAAAAGAAAATCGTAACAGCTCGTCTAGTAGCTCATCTGGTGGCTGGAGAGGAGGGGCACACTCCAGTCTCCTTATATACCGTAGTCGGGTATGTACGTCGCTCCGTCTCGGAGCCTTGTCCCCTTGGCAGCATCCACATAGGAAGTAGGCATTTAGTAGAGTAAGTAGTAGACGTTGTATTGTACTACGCGCTGCCAGATCGTTCGGGCGCGCGGCTGTAAAATGTGTAAGGAAGCTAATATTACATCTGAGATCGTCAGTAGCCTGCTTGCAGGTCTTACAGGAGTACCAGTCCAAAATAACTACTGCACATGTGGTTAATAAAGTCTCAGGCATGTAATTCACTTGAGGCCAACTTGAGATTGATGGTGATACCCTGACCATTCACATGTAGTGTATATCCACAACATAATGCCATGATATCAGATGCAATCAAATCTTCCAACAATCAAATAATTTGTTATCCACAGGAATATAACCAGAATGACACAAGTTATCAAACTGAAAGCTCTACAGGTTCCTATGATCTGCCATCAGCACTGCAGTCAAGATCCCCCTCAACGTTCCGTGCTCTCACGTCCTTTGCCTATGTTTGCATGCGAGCCATCCAGGTGTATGATTCTCGCCATTCTGATCAGTTGAGTTGTCGTAAATACCACCAAAAGCTCTCCTGTCATAATAAAATCAACGTCGCCAACTGCTGAGGGCCTAAGCAATGTATGTCATAAAGCTCGTTGCTCATGATATCAATAGTGTTGTTTGGACTGCGATTGGATGATTCATATACCTTGATAAGTAGCGCTTCGCAGAAAGCATGTGTGAAGGTCATTCTCATGCATGCCGGTGCTACACGTCCGCGGGAAAACACTGGTTCGAGCAGGAGCGCTGTGCACATTTCGCGCGCTCCACCATTCGTGCACGCTGACCCGCCCCGCCGCAGACATCAATTCAGAGTACCACCTGTGCTCGATGATCAGCTATCACCTCACATGGGAGAACTCATTCATAGTGCAGGGCAAGCAGTGTGAGTTCATCAACATCAAGATCGGCATCAAGCAGCTCGCTGTTGAGCCACACAATGTCTCTGTCATGGCGCAGGCCGAGTCCCTCTCGCATAAGACGGGCCACACATGATCTAATAAGTGTGTGCGCACGCACAGCTCATTGAGGTTGTGATGTCACTCATCACATCCGATCTTGGCAATGAGGTCGTGCTGCGGCGGCTGTGCATCCTGCTCGCGCTGAAAGCAGAGTCCATCCCCACTGACCCGTCCTGACACGAGACGAAGTGGAAGGGGATAAGAGAGACTGTCAGCTAGCCATGTGATTGATATGCGATGGGGAACTTTAGCTCAATGGTTCCAGAATCAAAAGACTTCTTTTGCGTACCCTGAGTACTTAACCAATCAGCTGCACTGCACATGCAGCCAGAACGACACAATGTGATATGACATGTAATTGTCCAAAGGCGTTCGCACAACTTTGCAGTGTGTTTGCGCGTCGATGTGTCGTGAGGGAGTCATGCCAACCTCGAGATCTCGAGCCATGTGATCTCGGCGAACCAATCTCAGGGAAAATGGTGCCGTCGTGTTGATGATCGATAATTCACTAACCTATTCATGAGGTAATGGCACCAATCACCTTGTGAATTACGCATGATTGACTTGGAGAAGAACATGGTGGTATGACCTTCGTTGAATGCTCAGGCTGTTGTCAAAGTTAGACGGTAGCATGCGGTTGGCGCTTATATAAGCGCGTACGAGAGATAATCTGCTTACGCTTTTCGTCACAGAGCGGACATCCATCCACGCTTCTTCGGCGTGTTTTGAATGGAACCTCTAGCCTTCACGTGTCTTATTTGTTCATCATGTAATAGGCGTGCCCTTTTGTCCTCAGTTCTACTTTTCGCAACTTCCGTCCGTCCTGTCTCCTACCAACACCAGCACCTCTAAATATCATCTTTCAGTGGAGTGTCGAAGCAAGATCGTAGAACCTGGCGTTGTCGCCCATCTTTTGAAAGCTATTATACAGTTTCAAAAGTTTGGTAACCATCAACGAAAGTATGGCACAGCATGGTAAGAAGACCTTTCCAGATACTAGTTATGCAAAGCCTGACTATTCAGTGGAGTGTGCAAGCAAGATCATTGAATCTGGGGTTATCGCAGATCTTCTGAAGTTGTTCAGTGATACTGATCCGGATGTTCGGGAATCATCGTTGAAAGCATTTGTAACATTGGTACAGCATGGTAAGAGATTTCTGACTGATGCTAATTGTGCAAAGCCTGACCACTCGACAGCGGAGTGTTGAAGCAAGATCGTACAATCTGGCGTTATCGCCGAATTTTCAAAGTTGTTCGCTGATAGTAGATTGTTGTATTCGGCTGTCGTCATTGAATCCATTCGCAACCTTGGCGCAATATGGTGTGTCATCATCCTTGATCTTCATTTAATATAACCAAATCTCACCCCTGGGTAGATGAATGCTGAAGGAGCATATGTATATTTGACTTTCAAGTCCTCGATTCTCTTCAATCGTTGTCAAGAGATGTGTCAGCCGATGTGCGGAAGTCATGCGTAGATACAATGTCGAAGCTGGCACAATATGGTACACCTCTCCAAGACAATTATTAGTGGATGAATTAAAATCTTGACGAGCTCATAGATGATTGTCGAGGATGGATGTTGGAGTTGAAATATGCACTTTAAACAGATGTGACATCAGAGTCGTTTCACATATTCTGTAGGCGGCGTGTCATGATGCCATCAAGCGCGGTGGCAAGTTCTTTTTTTTTTTTTTCTTTCTGTCGGAGTAAAAGTGTTGTCCAGTTCCCAATTTTGAATGAATCTCCTTTCTGATGTTTGATGTTTGAAATAAGGCCGACATCACGACGGCGACGCGCCGAGCTTGCTTGTCTGTCAGAAAATTTCTCTTTCTTCCTTCTTTTCGTCGTGACTATCCTTTTCCTATGATTCCGCAAGTTTTTCTAGAAGTTCTGTACTATCATCGAGTCAGCATGACTCGCGCGCGGGCGCAACTCCGCGCCTAGTTGCTTTGTTCTCTTTTCGTACGTCTTGTTTTCTATTCTTGTTTTGATATCATACTACTATAAAATCCCTCCATACACGATGGGGAAAAGCATCTTAGCCTTCGTCGCTCTCCGCTCGATTGCTCTCTAACTCGAACGTTCGCCTCTCGAGCTCCGCACCCTCTGATTAAGGTTTGGCCACGCTGCGTGTGCTAACCTTAACATTGTCCTGGACTCGGACGAGAAGAGCAACCGCGGGGCAATCGCGCAAGGGAAGTATAAAACGAATGTATCTAACCTAGATCCAACCCCCAAGTTTGAAAGCCCTTCCGGCATCCGCACAAGCTCGCAGTCCCGACGACAGCTCGATCCCAAATCTCAATGCCCCGTATCATGCAATCCAGTCCGATTAAAGCTGGTTATTTCTTTGACATTCTGTCTACGTTCATCAACTGTTGAAGTTCTAGACTTCGAAAGGCAGTCACCGTGGATTGTTCGTTTCTCATACACTACGCAACCACGTAAGGAGTGAGTCGTCCAACGGGTTGCGCGTCATGTTTTGGGTATCTGTGTCCCACATGTTATAGTACTCCTGAAACTTGCCATCAAGCATGATTTAGGAAATGCTGTCGGTCAATGATGCCTGAGACGTCAACTCACTGCCATGTCGTATCATTGTCCGTTGTTCACATACCTAGAGTGGAGACGATGACAGAATATGTCCGAAGCGTGGGCGTCAGGAGTTCAGGGTGCAGACAACTTGTTGATGACAGAATAAGTGATGTCAGAGAATATGCAGCTTCTATTCACCCCGAGGCTAACTTAGTTATAACATTATTACTGTCTCCGCATTGTCCTGACCCACCGACCCTGCTGTTCTCTCCACCATAACTCATGACCTCATCGATGGCCTCGACGACAGCCTTCTCCCAACTCCTTCATGTATTGCTGATCTTTCTTGTGGATTTACACTCATCGAGCTCAACACCACGTCAATTGATACCCACTTATGCAGAAGACATACCATCGTTCATGGTCTTCGTCTCGTCTTTGAAGTCAGACTTGCACAAACCGATAGTCTCCTGTCTCATGCACTCACCATGGTGGTACCAGTGGCACTGGCTTGGTAACTTGCCGCCCGATACAACGCGTGCCATGACTGACCGTGGTTCTCCGTCCGCGATCGCACACGCCACCTGGTGTTCACCTCCGCCTGGACCGTCCTCCCTGCCTTTCTCCTTGCCATCCTCTTCCCTCTTTCCCTACTCTACATCCACAGGGAGTGTGCTCACCAGTCTCGCCGCACACTCCATTGGGTCTTCGGAAACACCATCGCGGTGAACATCACAGATGCCCTAGTGGCGGGTTCAATTACAAGCCACACGTGTCATGCCCAGCTTCCTCTGAGAAGCACGTGCTGAAAGTCCCCTGCTAGCGACGTGGGCACTTCATACTGCAGCCGGCTAAACGCGCTCGAGACATTTGAATGGTGAGTGTATCATGTCGTGCTCACGGGCGAGTACGGCGATGCACTGATAGCTTGAATGAAGGGTGCTTACCGCCTTCCCGATTGTCGCTATCATCGCATTGGGTCTAGGTGTCCGTACCATGTGGCATGGGGATGGATATTGTAGCCAATTAGTAACAATCAAACTTAGTTGTGGTAATTAGTGATCCACACAAGTAAGCCTGGGAGCTTACGTGTGGTCATACCCTCGGGTCTTGTGCAAAACAGTAGATAGCACTATGTGTGCACAACGACTATATTGTCTTTTTGGATGAAGAATGAGCCGGACGGGGCTGGACAGGGCTGTGACGACAGAGAGGGGAGAAGGGTAGGACAGGATAGGATAGGACAGGTGGCATCGGCGGCGAAGGGCACGCAATAGCGCGGGGCATGAGCCAGGCTGCTGGGTTGGGCGGGGTGAGTGTTGACAATGGCGGACAGGCAGGGCCAGGCAGCTCGCCAGCCCGCGTGGACAAAGGCGAAGAAATAAGCACACTTGGTGAGCACTCCGTTGCATGGTGGGGGGAAGGCTTAGGTATGGCCCGCATGCAACAAACAACAAACGTACAAGGATGGCTATGCATTCTGATGCTGTATAGGTATCATACTTCTGCAATTTGCAGCAGACCCTGGAGTACGGGGTTAGATGTCATCCATTTAGCGACGTTGTCGGCATTCTGAGCTGCATCCTGCCCAGAAAAGGTCAACGACCACTGAAGTGCTGCAGGACTGAGGCACTCGTCGACTAATTCATTACCTCGAGAAAAACAAAAGGCTCCCAACTACAGATACTTGCATCACGACTAGGAGAGCTACCGGAAATAACACCATGGAAGAAAATCTTACAATAATGACGATGTCACCTCTAGTTGTGAGGGTGAAATGAGAGTGTACAAGGTTGCTAGTCGTCGTGCAAGAGGTCTGGGGACGAGGCGGAGCACGACAGCGGGAGCAGTCGAGGGCTAGGACGAACAAGTGGCACACGCACCAAGACCACCACCCGCCTCTGTAGCTCAGAATATAAGACGTCGCCGAGCCTAAACTGTCTCTCTCCAGTCTCGTTACCGTACTCCAGGGCCCACTGCGAAACGCTGAAGCGTGTTTTCCCGCGCTTCGTCTGGACGTGAAGAGCGTCTTATCCGAGGTGGCATGAACGATGATCCCTTGCTAGAATCAACAGACGGGACGTGTAAGGACGAGTGGACGGCTATGTACTAAAGGTCTTGAGAAAAGATGTTGCTCTGAACCCATAACCATGTGCTCACGACGAGCGTTATGACAACCACAACTCGAGCACAATCTTTCGAACAGCGATTCCCAAAGAGCATTGGATGAGGGTGAGACCCAGAGTATAAAATATGCTAGGTGAGAGGAAGTGCAGAAAATGAGCTAGTAGACATAACCTACCACCTTGTCCTTCAGATATGACTAAAAATATTCCAGCTCGAGGCCACTGAATTCAAAGTCTTCAGACAGCAAGAGCCTGAATGAGTTCTCGATGACGGTGTGCCGCGAGTATTTTGAAATGCAGGATGATGAATTGGTGCAAACCACCAGTGAGTGCGACGGTGAAAGCGTGGCCATGGCGGCCAGTGTGATAATTACAGTGTGTCGTCACGCGCTATGAACGATGAGCCCAGGTGTCCTTTTTAAGCCACGTGCCTAATGATACAGTGATAGTGGTCAGAACCGCCCGACACATGGTCAGTTCAACTTAAACTTTCACACCTCGCTTTCTCGCTACTTGGATTGTCCATCATCGTAGTTATACTCTTGTATGCGTTCTTGCCGTTTGCGCAGACGCTATCACAGACAAGCGAGGGAGTAGGAAAGCGGGAAGGGAGAACATCCCACGAGCCCGCAGTCGTTGCCAACGACTCGCAATACTCGGTCCCGCCGCGCCCTCTCAGGTGGCAAGGCATTGGTGCCAGTGGTTCACCAATATAGTCCCTGTATTAGCACACAGTGTGCAGTGAGGAAGACAAGTTCGATGAGAGGCTGCCGCCTGTGGGTACGCCTCACTGTTAGTAAGCCTGACCGTGCGTAAGCGCAGGCATCTGTGCGTTGTTTACTACGCGCTTCCCCATACAGTACATTACCATGAATTCATGCGTCGATACCCGCCGAAGATTTTGATAAAAAAGGTAGTATTTGATGCGTACACGTCTTTGAAATTGCAGAATATTCTCTTGAAAGGAATATCGCATAATGTTCGAGCGTTGTTGGTCACCACCGT